>JACAXG010000621.1:8584-52593 GCA_018881555.1 Amblyornis subalaris
TCCGCACCGCTATCAAGGAGCCCGCGGAGAGAGATCTCTGGCGATGATGTATCAGGGATGGTCAGGGTGCACTGCATCTCCGGACGGTGTTCGGTCAGGACAGCAGTCCAACGAACTTGAGGCGGCCCAGTAGAGCCAAAGCAGCCGTCTCCTCGTTCTCTCGATTCTGTCCTGAGAACAGAAGACTTAAAAGGAACAAGTTGAGCAATCCGAGTCTTTTCAGGGATAGTGAGGAGGGGGTTGTGTGTGGAAATCATGGCATAAATCTGCCCGGTATAATCAGCGTCGATCAGTCCCATGTGCACAATGATGCCCCGAACGGTGGCACTGGACCTCCCCATGAGGAGAGCACTCATGCCATCACCCAAGGGACCAAAGGCATCCAAGGGGACTTTGTGCACTGCGCAAGAGTCTAAGATGACCGTTGTCGCGGTGCAGACATCAATGCCTGCTGAGCCGCTGGTGCTGGCTGCAAGTCGGCCAAGCAGACTTCCATCGGCTCCAGGGATTGGGGAGATACTTCTGTCCTCACACGTCTCCCCCGCATACTCGGCTGCCCGTTTCCCGAGCTCGAGGAGGGCTGCCTAGTAACACAAACCGCTGCCCTGCAGACATCTGCCATATGGTTTGGCTTTCCACACCGACCACAGAGATACAAAGGACCTGTGCTCCTCCGTGCCTTTCTTCCCTGCTTCTTGCTGGTCTGAGCACTCCTCTGCTTCCGCTGCCCGCCCTGCGGCCCCGACCAGACCAGCCGCAGGGCGGCAGCCACGGCCGCCACTTTAGAAGTAGTGGGGTCCAGCTGTGCACAGACATCTATCATTTGACATAAAGAAGGTTCACCAGGAATTGCTCTGATCAGCTTTTTGCACTCGGCATTACAATGAGTCTTGGTAAGGTGCGTAAGAAGCAGCACCCTTGCATTGTGATCCTTTACCTGCCTCTCGATAGAGGCTGTCAGTCTCTCCGCAAACTGCAAGAAGGATTCACTGTCCTTCTGTGCAATGTTTGCAAATTCTTCTGTTGGAGCTGCCAGTTCGATCGTCAGGATCACTGCTGCCATGCCTATCTCCTGGCATTGGTCCAACACCGTGCCATCCAGGGCAACCTGCTGGCGAGCACCAGCATAATCGCCTGTGCCCATCAGGACATCAATGCCAATCCCACGTTTGGGTCTTGCTGATCCAGCATGGCATTCTGCTCTACTGTCCTAATTGCCAGCTGCTGCCATTTCATTTCAAATACCTCATATTGCAAAAGCGGAAAGAGAACCCTAGCCAGAGACCGGATGTCATGAGGCACTCGTGAGGAAGCATCAAAGACTCTGAGACGGTGCATGACCTCACTAGACCCCAGACCATATTTGCCAGCCATCTCTCGTAGCTCTATCAAAGCCTTCCATGGCAGAGCCTGATGCGTGTTGCATGGAGGACCAGCAACGACGGGAAAAGCCTGAATTTCTCCTGATGAACCAGCAGCACCTGCTGCGTCCTGTTCCCCAGCGTCCGCAAGGACTTCAGCCACCACAGGGCTGGGAGATCTGTCTTCACGAACCAACGGGTGACGTGCCTTTGCACGGTCGTTCATGTCGTCAAGCTTCGCTTTCACCTCCCCCCAAAACCTCACCTGATCCCGGGGACAGACTGTCACCGCACAGGGCGGTAAGGTCCACAGGGTGGCTGAAGAGGAACTGCCAGCCCGAGATCTGGGAGGGGGGGTGGGCAGCGACTTGCCAGCCGTGTCTCCGTCTGCGCCAAAAACAAGCAGTGCGGGGGCCACGCCTGCTGCTGCCCCGGGATCCGTGGGGATCCCGCGGGGCTGCAGTGGCCCCTGCCGGCACCTGGCCCTGGCCAGTCAGAGCGCCGGTCGCTCCGCGTGGAGCCTTGGCGGCGCGCGGGGCCGCTGCCTGCGCTGCGGCTTTTGGCTGCGCCGGCCGCTCGGCTGCTTCTGGTGCCGCTGCCGCTGCCGGCCTGGCCGCCGCTTCTGGCTGCGGCAGCCGCCCGGCCGCTCCTGCTGTCGCTGCCCCCCCCCCCGCCGCTTTTGGCCCCGCCGCCGCCGCGGTGGCGGACCCGGCGGCGGTCCCGGCCGTGGCCGGGGGGCAGAGTGGGACCCGGCTGGGTTCTCCCCGCCCCTGCACGGCGAGGGGCCGGGCCACCGGTTCAGGCGGCCCGCGCAGAGCCAGCAGGGAGCCGGGCGGATTCTGGCGGCCCCACGCCGGCTGGGCGGGGCGCACAGCCTCCGAAATTGCGCCGAACAGGGTACTGCCCAGCGCGCGCAGGCCAAGCGCCGGCACCCCCCAGCCCGAACGGGGGGGGCAGCCATCCCCGGGGAGCGGCGCCCCTCCCAGGTCAGTCAGGTCCCCGGCTTCGGGCTCGTCCGACACAGACTCCACCTGTGCCTCCTCCGAGCCGGCCAGAGACCCGCCCACAGCCCCCGCCTCCTCCTCATCAGAAGTGGCAGAGGACGGTGCAAGCTGGACCCGAGCCGTCCCAGGGGGGTACCGTGTATAGACCCTGCAATTCGGACATTCAGCTGTGACAATCGCGCGAGCGAGTGGCTCCGCCCAGTCCCCCTGCACTGGAAAGGCACAGAGGAACGGGCACACGCCTCCACTTGCCCCGTCCCACAGCGCGTGGGGGGAAGGGTCGGCACTGCCAAGGTCCCGGCATCCGAGGCGGGGGAAAAGGCTTCCCCGGGGCCCTCCGAGGCCAGCTCCCCCTCGGGGCTGTTCCAGTTCTCATCCTCCACCTCGGCCTGGCCCAGGAGAGGGGACTCGGGAGCTATCTGAGAGCCGGACTCTCCTTGCCCATCCCCCGCCTCCTGTTCAGAGAGGGCTCCCGGCTCGTTGGGGGACCCCACGGGGGTGGAAGCACCTGACGAACTGCTGCTGTCTCTAATAGCAGAATTCACGCGTTGCCAAGAGATCAACAATCCAGCCATATCCAGCTGGAAATCAAGAGCCAGGCTGTCGAGAATGGCTTTACCTAACTCAACCCAAGCCACCTTCGAAAGCACATGCCCAGGCCCTGCAAAAAAACCTTTGTCCCTTCCTCAGAAGTATAGTTTCTGCAAGTCTGCTCCAGGGACCGAGACTTCAGCTGTTTCCAGCGCTATTTCCAACACTCTCAACGCCAAGGTATCGCATGATGGATTCGTATTATCCATTTTGAAACAGCCCTAGCTACCTAGGGAAAAGAAAAACCCCTGACAACTTACAAAATGCCGTACGCGCCACCAGATGTCGCTCTCGGACACGAAATAAACACACGAGACAGCTGTCGGTTCCAGCCACCAGGGCAGAAGCCAAGGAAGCCAAGGGAAAAAGAAAAGAGGGGCGGCTTCTGCCCTCGGTCTTTATTTATATGTTTTCAGAAACCACCGTGGATTGGAGGATGGGAACACCACCTCCTGCTGTCCACTGGTCAACAGAATTGTCTATCATATAGGTTAGGAATTCATAAACAACAGGCCGGTAAATAATAACAACAGCTATGTTTATACAAAAGTGCGTGAGAAACTATTTGCTGAACTAAAAACACAGCACAACTGAAGAACTGCAAAATGCAGGGCTACACTCCCCCTCCCCTTTTAAATTTAATTTCTGCTTCCGATTTTTCCAGTAAGTCCTTCCCCAGCAACAGCTTGGGTGAGTTAGGCATTTAAAGAAATGGTGAGTAACGCAGTGCTTTCCCAATTTGAATTTCAAAGGCTGGAAGAAAGGCCGTGTTTCATTTACCCTTGTGGCATCAATCACATCTACAGTATCTGGACTCAGTTTCCCTTCAAGAGTATTTAACACAGAATATGTTGCCCCAGTATCCACCAAAAATTCGACATCATCTTTCCCCAGCTTAGCTACAACCAAAGGGTCCGCTCAGGGGGATAATCCCTTCAGTCCCTGTCAGTTCCCATTCACAACTAATTCAGGAGCCAGGGGTGTCCTTTTTGCCTGCATCGGACACTCGTTCTTCCAGTGTCCCTTTTTCTTGCAATTAGCACATTGATCTTTGTCTAGAGGCGGAGTACTCCTTTTTGGCGCATTAGATGACTTTCCCTGATCACCCCTTCTATTCTGCTGGCGTCTATCCCTGGCCATTGAATCCCTACTTTGATATACTTTCCAGGCTGTATTCAACAATTTATCTGTGTCACGCATCTCATCCATCTTTTGTAGCTTTTTCCTTATGTCATCTGCAGATTGGCCTATAAACAAATATACTAAGTGGGTTCGCTCTGCAGGTGTCTCGAGATCCAGATTTGTGTATTTTCATGCAGCCTCCAAGCCTATTAAAGAAATCTGTAGGGGTTTCATTTCTGTCTTGTCTGACTTCATATAATTTGGACCAATTCACTGCTTTAGGAATGGCACGTTTCAGGCTAAGTACTATCCCATTCTGGTAAGGTTTTAACTTCGCCATTTTGTCTACCACTTTAGGGTTCCACCCTGGGTCATTTAA
Source organism: Amblyornis subalaris (assembly GCA_018881555.1). Classification (NCBI taxonomy): domain Eukaryota; kingdom Metazoa; phylum Chordata; class Aves; order Passeriformes; family Ptilonorhynchidae; genus Amblyornis; species Amblyornis subalaris. The sequence goes on from JACAXG010000621.1 coordinate 13,042, forward strand.
AGGGAAAATATCACTGACTGGCCCTTGAAGATTTCCAGCTGCTATTAGAGTCTCTATAGCAGATATAGCAGCCCTATTAACCATCCCTCTCTCTGATTCATCTAATAATGTGTCTAGCATTACATTCAGACCACCCCAGTCCGAGTTTTGTGTCTTAATAGCCCTATCTACAAGGTTAGCTACCTTCTCTGGATTGTCTCTATACTGTCCAACCAAGGCTTTCCACTGCTGCAGTTCTTCGAGAGAAAACAGTGTTTTTATGTAAATCACACCTTGATTCCCAATCGCTTGCCTTAGAGGGACTTGTATGGCAGGCTCCTCCCTTTCTGATTCCCCCTTTCTAGATCTGGTACGCTTTGCTACTGGGCTGTGTGCTTCCATGGCCTCTGGGGCTGCCTTTCCCCTCTTCCTCCTGGCTGCCATGGCTGCAGCAGCTTCATCCTTGCTTTCATCTTCTGAGGAACTATCTGTGTCTGAACCCCTCTGCTCACTTTTAATCGGGGCTGTTCCACCGGTACTGGGTGTTACATCAGCTGGGTGCCGGTCAAGGGGTGCTTTCTTAGCTCTTGCATCACCCAGGCGGTGGGGCCGCAGCCACGGCCGGGCCCTGCCCCTGCCCCCAGCTCCGGGGTGGTCGGTAACGGTGGCACACCTGCCCCCGTCACCATCCCTCGGGCGGTCCGGGTCAGTGGGGAGCCTGCCTCTGTCTCCACAGGACGGTCCGGGGTGGCGGCGGTTCCCACCCAACCCTCGCCAGTTGGGGGGAGGGTGGTGGAGGCGGAAAAGGGGGAAATGCCTCCCCATCCTGCAGAGCGGGGGCCCCCATATCTACATCCTCCATGCCTGACTTATCCACATAGACCAGTCTAGCAAGAGGCTCCTCCCTCTTATCCCTTCTCTTCCCTGGTAAAACTATTTCAAAACAGTTTTTCTCAGGTTCATATGCCTCTGATCTTTTAAAAAATATTGTAAATAGTTTGGCATATCTTAGTTCTTCCCACCTTCTCTGAGACCAAAGTTCTGATAATAATTCTGTTATCAATTCACTTTCCAGACTACCAAAGCGAGGCCACGTCCCTCCTCCCTCAAACTTTTACACCGGCCACACCTTGGTACAAAGCTGGATCAATTCTGCTGTGATTAGAGACGTCCTTCTACCCGTTAGGGAATGCCAGTGTTTCAAAATTAAATCCAACGGGGAGCCACTGGGTATTTGCATGCCTCCATTGGAATATACACACCCCATGGCCTTTATTTAAATAAACATAAAAAAAAAACGCTGAGAAAAGAGTTACCAGCCACAGAGTCTGAATGGGGATTTGAACTCAAGATTTCCCACTCCCAAAGTGAACAAACTAAGCTATGTGCTATACATCTAACAAGCAAAGACAGTGCAAGAAATAGACTATAAAGAAAGCAAAACAGTACGCTCGCAAAAACCTTCCCTTGCTAGGATTATAACTCGTGACCTTTTGCAGTTTAACTCCTAGCACTGTACCCTCAAGGCCACAGGCTACACTGCGCAGCTGCAGCCTTCAGGCAGTGTGAGGAGAAGGGCATCCCCCTCCCCCACACCCTCCATACAGGAACGGGATCAAACAAACGACTGTTGGTTCCCACCCCACTGCAGGTCCCCCTGGCCACTTCCTGCTCCACCAAACCTCTCAGAGATCTCTAGATAAAGAACCCACAAATGTTAGCAATAAAATACCGCCTTTTTAGCATACCTTCCTTCCGTGCCGGATCTTTTGAAACTTCGCAGTTTCTCAGATCGCTGCAAGACCCCCATCTTAAAATGCCGGCGGGGGGGGGAGGGGGCGCAGGGTGGTTCTTGATCTGAGAAGCTTTTTCGAGAAGTCCCTCCTTGTCCCTTTGTGGTTGCCAGAAACTGATGCCTTCCTCTCTCAGACCCCAAATCATGAGCCAGACCCAGTTAGGGTGATAAAAAGGGATTACCTTTATAAGGATCCTTAGGTGCACAATTCGTCAGGTGGAAAAACACCGAAAAATGCCCCCCCACGTGACGTGTATAAAGATTTTATAGATTTTGCAAATTAGCATATCTGACAAGAATCACCAATTATAATTGTAATTTGTGATGTAATTTCCCCCTCGTTCTAATCCCTTCTAAACCCCCCTGTCAGATGAGAACTAACTTTGTTTATAAAAATATGTCTCGAAGAGCTGGTCTCAAGACCAGAGAACCAAGATAGGATAGGAGTGTGTGTTGGTTTTGCAGGGCCTGGTTTTTGGTAGCAGGGAGGCCACAGAGGTGGCTTCTGTGAGAAGCTGCTGGAAGCTTCCACCATGTCCAGAAGAGCCAATCCCTGATGGCTCTGATGATGGACATGCTGCTGGCCAAGGCTGGGCCAATTAGAGATGATGGTAACGCCTCTGTGATAACGTATTTAAGAAGAAATCATAACAAAGTTGGGGGCGCAGCTGTAATTTCCCAACTAGAGAGGAGTAGGAGTGAGAATATGTGAGAGGAACAACAATAGAGGCACCAAGGTCAGTGCAGAAGGAGGGGGAGGAGGTGCTCCAGGCACCAGAGCCAAGATGTCCCTGCAGCCTGTGGTGAGGACCATGGTGAAGCAGGTTGTCCCCCTGCAGCCCATGGGGGTCCACAGGGGATGCAGAGGTCCACTCGCAGCCCGTGGGGGAGGTGCCCACGCCAGAGCGGGTGGATACCACGACACTGTGATCCAGAGGAAGTCCCAGTGGAGAGAGAGGCCTTGCTTCCAGGCTGGAGCAGCCATCCTTGGAGGACTGCATCCTGTGGCAGAGTGACCCACGCCACAGCAGTTCTGGGAGGGCTGCTGCTCGTGAAAGTGGACCCACGCTGGGCAAGTTCGTGGAGAACTGTCTCCCATGGGAGGGACCCCACAGTGCTGCAGGGAAAAGACTCCTCTCCCTGAGCAGCGGAAAGAAGATCTTGGGTGATTAACTGACCAAAACCCCCACCCCGTCTCCCTGCACCATTGGTGGGAAGGAGGGGGGCTTGTGGGAAGAAAAGGGTGTCTTTAAGGGCTTATTTTACTTCTCATTCTTGTACTCTGATCTTGTTAGTAATAAATTCACTTTATACCATTAAGTAGAGCCTGTTTTGCCCTTGAAGTGTTTTCTCCCAGTCCTTATCTCAACTCATTAACCCTTTGTTAAATTCTCTCTCCTCTGTCCAGTTGCAGAGGAGAGTGAGTGAGCAGGCCTTTTGCGGGTGCCTGGCATTTGGCCAGTGTCAAACCACGACAGAGCGTTTGCTGCGGATAGGTAAAACCTTACCAAATGAAGGCCCTTTTACTCTTGTAAAATCATGGCTCACTCCTGTTACTTCAGCTGAGGAGAGAAGGACTCTGGGAATAACTCAGATGACTTAGAGGTAGAAAAACAAGTTATATAACCGTTGTGTGTTCACATCGTGGTTTATGGTGATTGGTTGAACTATGTTTGTTGTATTTCAAAGGTATATAACTGATAGTGGCCTAACTGCTTAAAAAGGCCTGGTTTTTGCAATAAATGAACTCTTTTGCACCTGCTTGGAGACACTATGTCGCTCTGCATTGCTACAATTGGCACCCGAACTACGGGATATGGGATCCCAGCAAAGACTTGGACTGCAGCCGGGAACAAAGCCCTGCAGACCCAGAACAATGGGATATCAGATTCCAATGAAGAGATTCACTGCAACTCAGCCAGGCAGTCCTTACAACCCTGGACCCCTAGACTGCAAGCAGAAAGCAGAGCCCAGACCCTGCTACAATGACAAGGGACTTTATTTGTGAACCACAATCCAACAGAGAGCAAGATGCCGACGCAGCCTATAAGGTTAGGTCAGAGGTATTCGCTGGACAAAGAACCACGGAACTGTGAGTATCCTGCGCCCATGGGGGTGTCCCGGTAGCATCGCTCCACCTTAAGGATATTGCAAACATTTCTCCACATTGGAGAAACTTTTATTACGAGTTAAAGAACCCTGTAACTCTTTCCTAAATGAGAGACGCTTTGATATTAAAAGCCCTGCGCATTGCTGTGGCAGCAACTGCTGGAAAGGCTACTGGTAATGAACCTGGACACGGATCCAAGGACTGGATCCAGGGAACGGATCGATCCTCAGCTTGGAGTAACAGACTCAGAACGCGCGTGATGTTGCAGGCACTAGCAATGCCCCCCTGGGGCACAGCCCCCCCCTCGGAGCAAGGCGCTCCCCCTGAAGCAGGGCGCCCCCTCGAGCACAGCGCTCCCCCTTGGTCCCCCCACGGTGGCTGCTCTGCAGCATGCTTGTCCGTCCATGGCTTCTCCCCTGCAAGCGGCCCCCCCCCAGTGGCTCCTTTGCCGGCTGCCCCCCGACATTGGCCCCCCCGGGCGCTGCTTCACTAGCGGCGGCCCCCTCGGCCCCTCTCGGCCCCCCCCACAAACCCTCCGGGTCCCACCCGCCCCTTTAGGCCCCCCGACCCAGCCGGCCCTGCCGGCCCCCACTTGTCTAGGGCAGTTTGCGGCATACTGGCCGACTCTATTGTCAGGCCACCCCCTGAGGAGATGCTCCCTTTTGATAGCTATCCTGACTCGGGACCCATAAATTACAACCAGACAACAGATTTATGACATACAAGGAATGCTGATGCTACAGCACTTCACTGTCAGAGATGCCAGGAGTCCGCGTTGAAAGGCAGGGGTGTTTTGGTTGTTATTGCGTGCCCAGTTGTTTGTGAACCAGGTCAGCTACCTGCTTACAAGGACTTAGACTACACTGCTGTCAGACCTGCAGAGATTGGTATGAGACTGGTGTGTCTTCCCATCATGTTATAGCTTACTCGGATTCCATAAGTGCAACCTATGTTCTTACACCTACTGATTGGAAAGGCCTAATGAAAATGATATTAACCATGACACAATACACGTTTGGCTCTCAGATTACCGTGAGTCATGCATGGCGCAAGCCGCAGCTTTGCAGCAAAGGCAACCTCCTGTCCTTGTTATTCAGTTAACTGGTGACGGTGTGTACTCAAACCCCAGAATGCAGACGGGCTATCCTTGTGATATTTACGGCATCATTAACCAGTTCTCCATTAAAACTAACTTTGTATTTTCAGTGAGCTGTGGATTTTGACAGGACTATTTATTGGAGAGACTCGGGGTTATCTCTGTGTGAACGTGGCATGTTTCCATGTGCAGATGGCATTATTTGATTCCTTGCTTTAGCACTGCTTGCCAGGGTCTGAATTCTTCGGCGAACATGCTGCTGTGTTGCATGATTGGTAAGACTTGTTGTGTGGGATGTGTGCTGCCTTTTCAAGAATTTTGATTTGGAGGTCTGATTGGACTGAATTACTACTGATTCTTTGCTCAATTATGATGATGCTGGCTGTTACCACGAAAATTAGAAACCTGTATAACTGAGAAAATATTTGCAAACCCTCAGAGCATCATTTATTGCTATGTGGATAACATTTTAGTTTGCAGATGGGAAGATTCATATTTGTAAGTTATTGTGGCCCCTTGAAAAAATGTCAACCACAGTAATTAACTTGAAAGCCTGATATCACAGCACTGCATGATTTACAAGAGTTACTGGGAGCACTTAGCTAGGTGAGGCTCATGGTAGGCTTAGCCACTCAGTCAAAGCATTTTTTTGCTCCCTTCCCCATTAACGTTATCTACAGATGCTGTTCAAGGTTTATGTATAATTAGCTCACGACTCTCCACTGTAAAGGCAGGCAGAATTGTGCTAGCTTTACCTGTTCGCTTGTTTCTTACCCCACAGCTTTAATAAGGTAATTTTATTGTGATTCTTTCACCATGAAGAAACATGTGACAGCATTTCAAAGAGATACAGCTATTTAGTGATTCAAGTATAGTTATTCTTCCTTGCCACTTATGAATTGAAATTGAACTTGATATCAAAACAGTTTAAGTACATTGATGGACCACAAGTGGAATAAACATTAGCACGCTCCTTTAGAATCATCTGAAACCATGACTTTGTAGCTGTTTATATATTCGTGTCAGTCTTATACACCCACTGACCTAAGAGGATTACATGTGCAAAACTCATGTCAGTATTATATAACTAGGTCCTTGATGTTTTATCCTTAAATATTTATATCCCATTAGCTTTAATAGTCTAAGGCCAAATCTATTGTACTGACAATCATGAAAAGCCATCTTACTGTCTGCGAACTGAGTAGGTTTTAAATGTAATTTGCCAAGGCATACAATGTTGTCATTTTTGGAGTACAGTTGCAATTTGGAAAATCATGCAAAATTGTGCTTATACTAGTAAAGTCCTGACTGTGAACAGCTATTTTCAATAATGTTTGCAGTTACCATGAGCTATTCTCACGATTAAATTATGTAAAATCATTATGTATTTGCCACACCTTTATAATCTCTCCAGTAAATCCCTGTTGCTGCTATTTCATTTACAAATCAATTGTTTGCTTGCATATTGTTCATTGATGTTTAACTGTTGTATGACAAAGTTTCAGTAGCTTTCTTGTAACGATGGAGTCAAGATGAGTTAAATTCTGTTGTATCTGGAACTTTTAAAGGAACACTCTCAACTCTGACTTTAGTTTTGTTATATTTAAATGATGTTAATTTTAAGTTCTGTACAGTTTAAGTGATGTTAAGATTAAGTTCTGTTAAGTGTTGTTAAATTTAAGTGATGTTAGGTTTAAGTTCTGTTATTTTATGTTCTGTTTGGTTTAAGTTCTATTAAGATTAATTTCTGTTCAGTCTCAATGAGGTTACCTTTAAGCTCTGTTAGGTTTACTTTCTGTTACGTTTAAGTGACGCTAACTTTGAGTGATGTTAAGTTTAAGTTCTGTTGAAATATGCTCATTTAAATTGAAAGATACAGTTCTTTTTTGTTATAGAGATAAGACGGAACCGACTGAAGCAATTATAATGGAGAGTTGGTAAGCAACTATTTAAGAATACAAGATGATGAGTTGTGTAAAAAATTGTGAAGATGCAGTTTATTAGATCCTTAATTTCGTTGAAAATTCTATGGGTATAAATGTTCTACATTGGTCACTTGAGATAATTATTCATAGCACTCTTTACTGTTTATTCTTCCATACATAGCACAGAAAAATGAGTACCAATTCCAAGTTATGGATATTATTAATTGTAAGCTGTTTAGTGCTTGCTTTCTTGCTTTTATTTTGCTTTATTCTCATATATGCACAGATGTGTGGAAAAATATAATCTCGACTTTTTACAACAGTTACTGTTGCTGTATTAACGATTCTGATTATGTTGTTAATGTCATAGCGTGAATTCACTGACCTTTTATAACGGGCATTATCCCTACGATATTACTCGATGTTACACATATGCATTCTTTTGGTTGTTTGCAGTTTGTTCATGGTACCATTGACTACTTAGCTAGAGATAAATGACAAAGCTGGCTGCTTTACAAACTTTCACATACTGTTGTGTAGTTATCTGCAAGGACTGTATACTTTCAGGAAACTTCCCCAACTGCCATTGATAGAGGCTTGTCTGTAGGATATGTTAGGGAAACCCTTCCAGTTAAGGCCTTGGCTCTGGCCAAGCCCTGGCCCTTGCTGGTTGGAAGTATGCCAGCAGACCCAGGTATTTCTGCTCTAAAAATGTAATCAAGTCACTTTGACTTGCTGATTTGGCCTTCTAAAAGCTGGATCCCCTTTCGAGGTAACCTTGGAAGCCTTGTCCGGGAAGGTTCTCCAAGTCTTCACTGTGACACAGGGCTCACCAGCTATTGAAGACTCTGGGTGATGCTACAGTATTTAGGCAATTGATGGTGTATCGTTCTGAATCACTGTCCTTTCTCTCGTGTGCTAATGATTACATGTATTACCTTGCTTATTTTTGCTCGGGGTGAGTTTCTTGCTTTATTACATGTATTGTCTTACTTTTATGTTGCCTTCATGTTCATAGTAAGAGACGCACAGGTTATTAAAAAAAAAACCAAACAAAGAAGGGGGAATATGGCTCCTCAAGAACATTTCCATAATGCAATATTTACACTAAAGTTTTTGCAGGCAGATCATCGATTTTGATCCCCGGCAGAGCGATACTGCTCTGAAGATTTGCGTGTGCGGAACCAATTTCAAAAAGTTTTACATAAGGATCCACAATTGGGTGTGCAATGGCAAGGCCCAGCTGGTTTACTAACCTAGGAGAGAAGGTACTCATGTGTTTTATTGCCAACAGGTCTAAAGTGGTTACCTGCTCGACTGGACAAACATCAATCGCCTCCAAGAAGATGAGGCCCAGTGAGAGGAAAAATGACCTAATTGTGGGACCACGGGCCCCCAAAAGAATACCATGTAAGGACTGAGATGTGTGATTGGTTGGGTGACCAAAAGAATACCATATAAGGAATGAGACAGGTGACCGAAAGAATGTATATAAACCGCATGTACTCTCAATAAAGTTGATTTTGCTCGTGCACAGCGTTGTCCGTGTGGCTTTGCTTGCACCGGGCAGGGTCCGTGTTAGGAATCGCCAACGACAAATGGTGCCCCGTGTGAAGAGGGAATAACTGCCTATCTCTGCAGCTGGTCGGCTGAAAGCGCTGCTGAAAGGAAGCAAGAAAGGACTTGTCCACAAGCCCTTCAGGACTGAAGGTGAGTGGCCGCGGGGGACGTGGGGGTCCAGTGTGCCCTGCCCAAAAAGAGACAAGACCCAAGACATGGGAACAGGAATGTCCACTCAAAGGGGACATGTTTTTTAACTTATGACCCGATTGCTGCAAAAGCATGGCAAATCGGTGTCTGCTCACACCCTTAAGGTTTTACTGAAGTGGGCTGAGTCGAACATTCCAACGCTGACTGAAAGTACTGTTTTTACCACTGAACTGTGGAATGAGGTCGGGGTTAAGTTATGGTGTGGATGCTGAAAAGCTTTCAGCAGAGAAATTCTCCAGCATTTTGCATTCTGTGACAAGCTGTCCTTTCTCATAGAAGCTATGTAAACAGCGAAGATGTTTCTCTAACGGGACTTCTTATCGTGCACCTGTGGACTTGTTATTATACTGAATGTACAAATATTTCGAATAAGGCGTTGTAGCACCCTAGCCAATCACCCTGAGAGGTGGATGGCCAAAGGACCAGTGACCTTATGACATTCAAGCACATTAAGGTATAAAATAGGTCTTTATATTAATAAATAAATCCACTTTTCACCGACTCTTGGACCGTGCTTTATGTCGTGATTTTGCTTCGTCCCTGATACAACGCGACATTATGGGACCGAGCGACTGAAGGGGACAAGCTGGCTGCTGATATGCTCCCACCTTGGAGAGCCATCTTAGAGACTCTCAAAGCTTGAAATATTTTGCTTTTAAAACTTGCAGTGGAAAATGCTAACCCGGACTGTAAAAAACTCCTGAAATCTATGCAAAATCCTAACTCTACTTTAGTTGAGATGATAGAAGCCTGTAACCGAATTGGGACTGTGAAAAATCAAAAAAACTCTTTGTGGGACCAAACTGTGCAGCACGACGAAGTGCTGGCAGAACTCTTGTTTCTGGGGGAGACAAAATTCAAGACACAGTGCATGCGCAATCTGGAGATCGGGAGAAGGACTATGCCATGGCTCCTGCCTCCCCGAAGCCCTCTGTGCCCCAACTGAACAAAAGACAAGACTCTAATCGTAAGTTTGTCAGAACTATGAGAAAAGACAACCCCTGGGCACCCGATCTATTTGACCCTGGGGGGAAGCATGGTCTTTTATCCCCCAATTCGATGGGCAGCGGCGGGAAGGCAGGCTGCCACAGAGAAAATGCCTTTTCAGCCGTTTGCCAGCCCAGCCGGCCATCTGGATGGGAGATCTTGCCTTGTAGTGTCGGGGAGGAACTACGTTGTTTTACTTTAGACAGAGGCATGAGTGCCCCTTTTGCTGTTAGCTTTTTGGAAACTGCGGTGAACTCGTATGATTTAGCATGGCAAGACCTTATGCAGGTCTTGCAAGTTATGCTAACGCGTGTGCGGTTCACTCTCTGTATGTCAGAGTGGAGAGGGCTTAGCACACTCGAAGCTATGGACAGTTTGCAGCGACCCCGGGAGTGGGCGGGGGTGGGTGGTGCGGCCGCCATATTCCGGCGGACCACGTGCTCCCACTGCAGCCAGGGATCCCCTCTCCTACGATAGTACCGCAGTCCTGGACCCTCATTGTTATTGCAGTTTCCGTGCATAGGCAGAACCATTCCCTAACGATTTTCCGTTTTCCCTTCGGCTCTGTGGCACGCAGCCGCAAAAAGCAGCGGGCAGTGGGGATGACCAAGCCCGCACCTCGGGTGGGGGGGTGGCTGTGCCTTCACTGCCGGGCCGTGACTGTGAGTCCGCCGGGGCAGGCTCTGTGTGGGGGGCGGCTGGCCCCGGGACGACCGCATGTGTGCCCCGCGGGGCGCTGCGCCAAAGCAACAGCAAGGACGGGCGGGCCCAGCGGGGGGAGAAGTGGACACATATCCCTGCAGGAAAGCCGGGAAACCCGTCCAGTACTTTACTGTTAATCCGTACAAATCGGTCGTCCCACCTGGGTCTAGGGGCGAAAGACTAATCAAACAGTTTTTGCCCGGAAACCTGTGAAATTCAGAGATCACTGTTCGCATGCCATTTTACAGTTAAGAGAACTTCTGTCTTATTTTGAACTCTTAAGAGGTGCTTACTTTGTCCCAACGTTGGTGTCTTTGTGAATGCAAACTATTATTATTAGAAAATAAGTTTTACCTAATCAGAGAATCATTTTTTGTTCTTGCTAAGCCTAACTTTGTATTTTCAGCAAATTACCTGTGTGAGTGTAATGTATTTCTGCCTGCAGAAGCAGTTAATATAGTTAATAATTCTGAATATGTTGTTTATATTATAACGTTAATGCACTGAATTTTTTATAAATGGATTTATCCATAAGATATTATTTGATGTTATACATATGCATTCCTTTGGTTGTTTGCAGTTGTCCATGGTACCACTGATTACTTAACTAAGATAAATGACAAAGCCGGCTGCTTTACATTTACAAACTTTTATATACCGCTGTGTTGCTACACCTATCATTTTAAGGAAGTTTTACCAATTGAGATTAATAGAACTTTGTTTGTAAATATTTTAGGAAAACCTTTCCACTCAAGGTTAAGGCTCTGGCCAAGCTTTAACCCTGACTGGAGAGGAAAGTAAGCCAACAAACCCAGGTGTTTCTGCACTAAAAGTATAGTCAAGTCACCTTGACTTGTTAATTTGGTCTTGTGGAAGCTGGACCCCCTTTCAGGAAGCTTGGAAGCCTTGCCCGGAAAAGGTGTTCCAAGTACTCACTGTGAGATGGATTTTCCCAGCAATTGCAGACTCTTGGTGATGGTATAGTATTTATGATATTTTTACTTGGTGTATACTTATTATTTTATTAGATGTATTGTTTTGCTATTCATAATAAGAAAAGTGCATGCTATGTTATGCATTTGAAAACAAAAAAGGGGGGAGTGATGTACCCCCCATGAAAGACTGTAAAAAGCTTTGTATGTTCTTAATTTTTTAAATCGCATTCAGAATGACCTAACCCCCATTCTCCAACGGGACAAACTCTTATTGAGCGGGCACATAATATGCTGAAACATTTACTTGGGCAACAGAAAGGGGGAACACAGGGCCTCACACCACAGGAGAGGTTATCTAAAGCTCTGTATGTTTTTAATTTTTTAAATTGTTACTCTGATCACAAACTCTCACCGATACTACGTCATTTTGGCAGTGATGCTACGGCACAAGAACCCAAAGCGCCTGTCTTAGTAAAAGATCCAGAATCCGGTAAGATCCTGGGACCCTACCCTCTTATAACATGGGGAAGAGGATATGCTTGTGTTTCCACAGATACAGGTCCTAAGTGGGTACCTGCACGATACGTCTGCCCAGTGCAGGAGTGCATCTCGTCATCCACATGGAACGATGACTCTGACATTGAGACCGAGATGCCTGCGAGCCCCGTCGCACGACCCGACCACACCCTCCTCGACGGTGGCAAAGAGGAACCTGTATTGTGTTAACTTGAGTGTGTGGGTGGAAGTATGGGCTCTCCTGGTACCATTATGTGTGGAAGGAGCGTTGGAGGGAGGACAGGGGACCCGTGCTCCCCTTTTAAAAGTTTTAAATGGCTTAAAATAGTTATGGCCTTTTTGACATTTGTGTCTCTCCACAGCCCTTCTGGAGGCTGGGGAATTATCTGGGTTAAGAATGTTATTGAAGTGGGAATGTATGTTCTGGGGGTGTTGTTGATTATAATGATATGTTTGCCTTGTTTGATTCAATATGTGCGGAGACTGTTTGATGAATCAATTAAGCAAATAATGATGGTTGAACAGAAAGGAGGAGATGTGGGACCACGGGGCCCCCAAAAGAATACCATATAAGGACTGAGATGTGTGATTGGTTGGGTGACTGAAAGAATACCATATAAGAGAATGAGACAGGTGACCAAAAGAACATATATAAACTGCATGTACTCTCAATAAAGTTGATTTTGCTCGTGCACAGCATTGTCCGTGTGGCTTTGCTTGCGCCGGGCAGGGTGCATGTTAGGAATTGCCGACGACACTAAATCAGCATCCAGCCCTCATAGCCAAGGCAGGAGCAGGGATAGGACTGCCAGGATCATGGCTGTGCCTGGAAGCTTACAGAAGCAGTCTGCCAACAGAGGCCTTGTGTCCCACTTCACCCACAATCATGTTATTGTGTTCCTGCTGACCTTCTTCAGTTATTCCCTGTTCCATGCTTCCAGAAAGATATTTGGTAATGTCAAAGTCAGCATTTCCAGCTAATGGACTCCCTCCTGCCTAAACAGCACAGCTCCTGAGCTCAAACCATATGAGCTTTGGAACAGTAGCCATTTACTTCCAAGTGCAGAAGCAGCAGCTCTCTTCCTGGTGACATTGGACACTATCTTTTGTTTTCCTATGCTGTGGGTCTCTTTGTCAGTGGCACAGGTGTTTTTGATGGGTTTTTATTGATTGTGATCTGTATTCCATGTATCTTATCTTGTGTCCAGCAGATGACCAGTAATAGTCTTAATAAGATAATGCCTTTATAGGTGCAGACTGTTTTGGCATTAGGGTACATGAACCCTTCACACAAAAAACAAAGGAAGGGGGAGATGTTTGCTGCAGATAGGTAAAACCTTACCAAATGAAGGCCCTTTTACTCTTGTAAAATCATGGCTCACTCCTGTTACTTCGGCTGAGGAGAGAAGGACTCTGGGAATAACTCAGATGACTTAGAGGTAGAAAAACAAGTTATATAACCATCGTGTGTTCACATCATGGTTTATGGTGATTGGTTGAACTATGTTTGTTGTATTTCAAAGGTATGTAACTGATAGTGGCCTAACTGCTTAAAAAGGCCTGGTTTTTGCAATAAACGAACTCCCTTTTGCATCTGACGGGGAACTCTATGTCACTCTGCATTGCTACTGATGCCAGAGATATTTTTTGTTTTTATGCTTTTTAGATTAGTAGTATTTTAGTTTTATACTTTTATATATTAGTACCCCTATAATCCTATAACCTCTATCCTGTAACCTTGTATCCCTTTCCTATAGACAAAACAGAACCAAGTTATCAGCCTTTAAGCATTCCAGAGTTAGACTTGATAAACTATTGAAGTAAGCAGAGGACCTCCAATAGAAATTTGCCACAAGGAATAGTGTAACAAAATTCTGCTTTTCATTGGAGAATATTTCAAAACTATGTTACCCCTATAATAGTAGAAGCACGAACACCTACACAGACTTTTTTACCCTTTTGTACCCTTTTTACCTTTGTATAACTTACACTTGCTGGAACCCCGCTCGGCAGGATTGGGCCCAAAGCCTGCGCAGCGGGGGTCCCAGGGTTATCCCTGGGAAGGCTTTGCTTTCTCCAAATCCTTTAATAAATTTTTACTTTTTACCCTCTTATTTCGGCCTCAGCCTTTATTTTCCAAAGATATAAGGCATCACTACAAGCCTTGAAATGTGTTTTTTCTTTCTGCCTATCAGGGCAGGGAAAAGTACTGGGAAAGCTAGCTAGAGTTGCAAAGCTACAACTATATGTGTAAAAATTACAGAGAATATATAAGAGAAAAAAGGTAAAAACTTAATTCGGCATCAACAGTGTGTAGATAACATTCTGATAGCTACTGAAACTAAACAGCAATGTTGGGATCAGACTTTGAATTTTCTGTGACTAAGTGGATATAGAGTATACAAAGCACAAATAGTCCAGACCACAGTAACCTACTTGGGGTTCGAAATCCTCCAAGGAAAATGAGGTTGGGACAGGAACAAAAAGAAGCAATTTTTCAACTCCCACAGCCATGGACAATAAGAGAGTTTTGTGCATTTCTCAGGATGGTGGGATGGCCTGTGGATCAGCAATTATGGGCTGCTGGTAAAGCCACCGTATCAACTCTTGAAGAATGCTCAGAAGGACTTTATAGTCTGGACTGAGGATTCATGGGCTGCCTTTTTACAACTCAAGCAAGCCCTTATGCGGGCCCCTGCTTTGGGGCTCCCAGACTCCATGCACCTGTTTGCACTATTTACCTATGAAAGACAAAACATAGCACTGCAAGTGCTGTCGCAGTTCCTCGGGGACCAGAGGAGGGCCGTGGCATACTTGCTTACAGACTATAAAAGAAGTGTATTCCAGCAGACCTGACTTAGGAGACAGACCCTTGGAAAGACCTGATTGGGAATTGTTTACTGATGGGAGCAGCTTTGTCCAAAATGGGAAACGACTATCTGGATACGCAGTGACTACACACCATGAGGCACTCCCCTCTGATGTTTCAGCCCAGAAAGCAGAACTAATTGCACTCACTCAAGCTTTAGAATTGAGTAAAAGAAAATGAGTTAACATTTGGACTGATTCAAAATACGCTTTTGGAGTGGTACATGCACACAGGGCCATCTGGAAAGAAAGAGGCCTTTTGACATCTCAAGGCACGTCGACCAAAAATGGAAAATTAATCTTGGATTTACTTGAAAGTATCCAGAAACCAGCAGAAGTTGCCATCATGCATTGCAGAGAACAAGAAGCAGGTAAGACCAAACCGGAATTGGGGAATCATTTAGCTGATAAGGCTGCCAAAGAGGCTGCAGAAAAAAACACTTTAGAAACCAAAGTTTTATCTTTAACACCCCTGCCAGAGATACGTCTCCCAGTACAGAAACCAGAGTATAGTGCTAGGGACTGTCAATTAATTGAAACCTTAGAAGCCCAATTTGATCCACAAGGCTGGGCAGTTACCCCAACCAGGCAAATAGTAGTCCCAGAACCAATCTTGCATGAAATAGTGGATCGCAAACACAAAGCCACTCATTGGAGTACTGAAAAACTTTTCAAACATTTGCAAAAATTTATAATTGGATCTAAAATGGCTCAGATTGTACAATCAAGAATCCAACAATTGTGGCGAGGCAGCTCCCCCCCTGCCACCTTCCTTCTTGCTGTCAAGGTTATCTGCTGTTTGCATAAATTAGGGAATCTCCCCTTTTTGCTTAGTCTTGGGAGACACTCAGGTGTCCAAGGCTGACATGAACAACTGACAATAAACAGCTTGCTGGGAGGGGAGATTATGCTGAAATTTGTGACTGACAGACACTAAAACTTTACAGCTATAAAAGATCTACCATAACTCTCACAAAGCAGAAAACCTTCTGCACACCTCTTAATGTGTGTAAGAGGAGGGTCCCCTCAAGTTCTGGGATGCTGGCTTGAGTAACCTTCTCTTCTAGAAGTTGGGTGAAAGAAGCCTTGGCACACCATAATTTGGTTTGGTAAGTCACATCAGCCTCTAATCTATACTATTTCTTCGCTAGCTGTAATATAGGTACCTTTATCGTGCACTATATATTGTAACTTACTAGTAGTAATTCTTTTGTTTATCCTGTGTAGTAAGCAGTCTATTTAGAGTCTTATATCTGTTATTCCTGTGTCTATTCAATAAATAATCCATTTTGTAATAGACCTGATCGACCATTATTAAGAACCTGGGAGCGTGTCCTGATTTGAAAGACAGGTGTCTGTCAAGGAAGGTGGAAATCTTCCTGGGACAGAGAGGATGACCCCCCTCCCTCCAAATTATTATACCCTTGAAATTACAGGGCTTTCAGGCTGTTATAGGTTCAACAAGTGAAATTTTTGCCCCATCTAGCAGGGAGACCTATGTGGGCGGGGAGGGGTTGGCCGGGAACTAATGGGCGATACTTAAGAACAAAGAAAGTTGCCTGCCCACCGGCATGCATCAACGATCACCCCGAAATGGGCAATACTTAAGGACAAAAGGGATTGCTTGCCCAACCCAGATGCCAGGACAATTTCCCCAATTAAAGAAACAAGAACTGGGAGTGCTAGCCAGGAGATCGTTCCCCAGAGGCTGGAGCTTATCATCGCGAGATGTGAGGGGACTTTTCCAGACCTTGGCAAGAGGGGGCAGAGGCTGGGCTCGGTCTCTTCTCCGCTCAGCATTTGGCGAGGACGGTCATGTCTGCAGCGAGTGCCAGTTTTGCTCGGAGAACACTGCTACACTGTGATGTCTCCGCCCGCTCGCTCCAGAGCGCTGCTACACTGTGACATTGCCACGGGGGTCCTGCTGCAGCACAGGGTACAGCGTTATGCTTTAACCTGTTGCCACCCGGAGCTGCTCGCCTCTGCTGTCTCTGCCACCAGCCTGGGTTTTCTGCTGCACGTGGGTTGGTGCCGGGGTCTACTCGTCTCTGCTGTTCCTGCCTTCCTCTGGCCCCTCGGTGGGTGATACCGAGGTCCATCACTCCCCAGTCAACCCTGCCTGCCTGCACTGCTTGCTGCCCGCTGCTGAGGTCGGTGCTGAGAGGGGCTGCTGCCCCGAGAGTTCGCACCGGGAACGATTCCCCCCCTCCCTCTCCCTCTCGCCCGAGCCGCCATTGCCATGTGGAGAGGTCTCCGCCCTCGTGCCACAGCGCCCCCTGCAGCCGCGGGGGAGTCACAGCAGCCTCTCTGCCTCAACAGAGAATCGCCCAACAACAGACAAAGGACTGTTACTGGGTTTGTCTGTTCTCTTATTGTTGCCGTTTATCTGTCTTTTTATATATATATAGAGATATATAATCCTAGTAAAGAACTGTTATTCTTTTTACCACATCTTTTCCTGAAATCCCCGTAATTTCAAGGGTATAGTAATTCAGAGGGAGTGGGGTCATTCTCTATTCCAGGAAGGTTTCCCGCCTTCCTTGGCAGACACCTGTCTTTCAAACCAGGACACAGGCAAAGATGTGGGGAAAAAGAATAACAGTTCTTTACTAGGATTATCTATCTATCTATGTATATATATAACAAGACAGATAAATAGCAACAATAAGAGAACAGGCAAACCCAGTAAGTCTTTTCTCACTTGTTGGGCGATTTTCTGTTGAGGCAGAGAGGCTGTGGTGACTCCCCCGTGGCTGCAGGGGGCACTGTGGCGCAAGCACAGCGACCTCTTCATGTGGCAATGGCATCTCGGGCGAGAGGGAGAGGGAGAGGGGAGGTCGCTCCCTGTGCAAACTCTCGGGGCAGCAGCCCGTCTCAGCACCAACCTCAGCAGCAGGCAGCAAGCAGTGCAGGCAGGCAGGGTTGACTGGGGAGCAATGGACCTCGGTATCACCCACTGAGCAGCCAGCAGAAGGCAGGCACAGCAGAGACGAGAAGACCCGGGTGGCAACCCACGTGCAGCAGAAAATTCAGGCTGGGGACACAGACGGCAGAGGCGAGCAGCTCAGGGCAGCGGCCGGTTACAGTGTAACACTGTACCCTGTGCTGCGGCAGGACCCCCATGGAGATGTCACAGTGTAGCAGTGTTCTCAGAGCAAACTGGCACTCGCTGCACACATGACCATCCTCACCAAACGCCGAGCTGAGAGAGTGAGCCCGGCCCCCCCGCCCCCTCCAGCCAAGTCTCAAAGTCTTTTCACCTCTCGCAAGGTTGAGCTGCAGCCCCTGGGAACAACGCCCTGGCCAAAGCTTCCAGCTCTTGTTTCTCTAGCTGGGTGATTGTTGTGGCATGTGGGTATGCAGGCAATTTTCTTTGTCTCTTAAGTATCACCCATTAGTTCCTGGGCGACCCCTCCCCGCCCCCACAGGTCTCCCTGCTAGATGGGACAAAAAACTCATTTGTCAAACCCACAACAGAGCGAGAGTGATTTTATTTTGTTTTAAGGTGAAGACCACCTTAAGCAGAGCTGCTGCCTACCGCCAGAAATCTGAGCAAAGGCAGAAGCCTGGTTTTAAGTCTCTTTCCCATTCATAACAGCAATGTATAGTTTGTAAAAGAAACAACCCTGACACGGCTAACAAAGTAGTAAAAGGAGCCATAAAATCTGGAAATGTCTGGGTGAATACTGGCAGATTGATTTTCCTTAATTGCCCACAAAAGGGAGGTATAAATACCTCCTAGTTCTGGTGGATACCTTTTCTGGGTGGCCAGAAGCCTTCCCTTGTTGTACCAACCAGGCTAGGGAAGTGACTAAAATACTGTTGAATCAAATACTACCTCCATTCAGAGTACCTTTGAGAATAGCATCAGACAGAGGTTCCCACTTTATTGCAGAAGTGGTACAACAGGTTAGGAAAGCCTTGGGATCTTCATACTCATTATAGGCCCCAAACTAGTGGCAAAGTAGAGAGAATGAATTATACAATCAAATTGCAACGGGGTAAAATGTCAGGAAATCTCCTTGATATGGATATAAGCCTTACCTGTTGCTCTACTTCGAATTAGAATTCAGCCACAGGGCACCAGCAAAATAAGCCCCTATGAGCTGCTATATTGTCGACCCTACCAAGTACCACATATTCCAGGAAACACACATGTAAAAGGAGGGGTTGATTTGAATAATTACCTCAGTTCTCTTAGTAAAACTTTAAAGGATTTGCAGCGAGCGGTGGTGATCTCCAGACCAACGGGATTGGACACACCAGCGCATGAGTTCCAACCAGGAGATTGGGTCTACTTGAAAGACTGGGGAACTGCTCCCCTCCAGCCAAAGTGGAAGGGACCTTTCCAAGTACTATTGACAACTTTTACTGCATTGAAACTGGACAGAGTAAGATCGTGAATACATTATTCTAGAATGAAAAGGGCCGAAGTCCCTTGGGTAATTGAACACTTGACTGAGAAAAAACAAGATGCTTAAGTCTTTTTTTGCTATCAGTGATGGAGTGTCTATAGCTGTCCAGAAAATCTGGAAACAAACCCAAATTTTACAATGCAGAGCTCAAGATGATACCTCCTGGGGATTTGAAGAAATCTGGACCAAACTGACTTCATGGTTACTCAGCTGCACTTGGTTAAAACATGTGTTTATAATTGTCATCATAATCCTTGCTGTATGTATTTGTAACAGCCTGGAACACTTAAATTCTAGGGGGTAAACTGAGGTTCCTTTACTCTAGTTTGGCGCACAGGAGAAATACGAACCAGATATTCTCAAAAGGTCAAAATTACACAAAAGTTTACTGGCAAAATATAAAAAATCAAGGAACTTTGGCAAAGGATTAAATACAACATCCAATTCAATATAAAACACTTAGCATAGCATTAACTTAGCCCATTTAACCTAGAAACCTTTAAACCATTTTGATGTTAAATCGCCCAAAATGTTCCATGAAAGGGAGATTGGAAGAAGAAAGGGAGAAAGACAGAAAAGATAGAGAAAAACACACATATAGCTACCAACTCCTAGGGTTCCAGCGTGGATGGG
Organism: Amblyornis subalaris; assembly: GCA_018881555.1. NCBI lineage: Eukaryota > Metazoa > Chordata > Aves > Passeriformes > Ptilonorhynchidae > Amblyornis > Amblyornis subalaris. The sequence continues at coordinate 32,773 of JACAXG010000621.1, forward strand.
ATAGAAACTCCAGGAGCAGGCAGGGTCAGACAAATGGCCACCTGATGATCAGCTCCTTTTAAACCCTTGGCCTTTCGTGGGCCCTCCCCCCAGGTGGGACTTCTGGTCGCTCGGCCACTCAGGGGCTGGTTTGGCACTGCCTCTGGTGTGTGATTGATTGACAGCTCTGCCAGGGCTGGGGGGGCTGGGGGCAGAGCAAGGCACTGCCTTGCCTATGCAAGGCCTGACTTGCCCCTCCCACCAGACACACATAGGCATTCCAAGCATCCCAAAATGTCTCGAGACATCAATCTTATCCAGTCTCTGACAGTATTTTACCTTGCATCATGATTCAGTGTTGTAGCTGTTGTAATGCCTTACGCTATAAAATGAAATAGAGATATTAAGAGAGTAGTTCCCATAAGGAACTTAGTCTCAAAGAAAGGGGGGACTTGATAAGGACAGTAGAACAGAACAACATTTTACTCTTCTCAAGGACAATAGAACAGAACAGCACAGCCTTGAAGAAATAGATAAAGGATATAACTTAGGCAAACAGAAGTCATGCAAAATGCAAGCAGGATGCCAGCTCAGTTCTGCAAGGCCAACACAGCAGAATTTATGCAAAACAATGATATTGTGCTTACTCAAAAGCGGGGGTCAAGGAACAGCCACCTAAAAATGACACCAGATGTTGAAGACCACCAAAGAAGACCCCAAAGAACCATATACAGTATTCCGATAAGGGGTGTGACTATGTAAAATAAAGTAATATATATACATCAAGTAAGCAGGGATAGTTAATGAATATGTAATCAGTGTGTATGACAAAAACTGTTTACCCAATGCTCGGGGACTTGATTAGAGGAAGGATCCTCTGAGTGACCAGCACACTGCAATAAAGAATGCCTGCTTTCTAATACTCAAAACTGTGTTAGAAAGTTTCTATCTTGCTGATTTTGGTATCATATCTAGTCTAAATCTACCCTCTTTTAGTTAAAAAACCATTACCCCTTGTATCACAACAGACCCTGGTGAAAGAGCTGAACAGACAGTCGTGGCTTATGGTTTATTACAGGCGATTGAATGCCAATACCATGCCTTTAACTGCTGATGTGCTAAATTTTGTGGAACTGGTAATTCAAATTCAGGGAGCATCCCACTTGTGGGTGGCAAGCCTAGATGTAAAAGATATATCTTTTATGATTCCATTCTGAGAACATGGCAAGGCTCAATTTGTGCTTACCTGAAAGGGAGGCCAATACACCTTTAACAGACTCCCGCAGGGGTATAAACATTTACCCATGATTTGCTTGTCTAACTTTTACAGACAGTCTCACTCCCTCTGGACATGAAATTATGTAATATTTTGATTGGAGGACACCCCCCTGAAAAGGTAGGGGAAGCAACAACAGCAGTGCAGCAAGCACTTCACGAAGTACAAGTTGAGATTCCACCTGAGAAATGTCAAAAAACAAGTAAGGAAGTAACATTTTTGGATACTTGGTGGATAGCAGGCAGTGAGGTGATTCCTCCAGACACCATAAGAAAATAGAATGTCTGCAGATGCCTCAATCTAGGGAAGAATTGCAACAATTAATGAGAACTGTAGGATAGTGGAGAATACATGTACCTGGATTTTCTATAATTGCTCAGCTATTGTATTCACTTTTACAAAAGGAAAAACTGGAAGTGGAACCCCTAGTACAGGTACTGCAGATAGCAGGATGGAGTATTGCTGAACATGGTACTTACTGTAATCTGTTCCAAACTGGCCCTGATGGACCAAAGAGATATTTATTATACAGCTCAATTGTATTTAAAGAGATAGAACAGAGATGTTCTGAGTGGGAAAATGGACGTTTGTCATTAGTCCAAGCTATTAAACAACTTGAGCCACTAAGGGGTAACCTGTCCAGACAAACCCCACCAAGGCTTGTATTATTTTCTCTTTCCAGGAATGATACCAGGAATGATGCCAGGATGCCTCCACTGAAGTTTAAGTTAACCATTGAAGGACAGCTTATCCTTCTTGTAGGAACAATCATTGCCAGCATGAACAAAATTTGGTTCACACATCAACAAGCTCAACTCACAGGGTGGAGACCATCACTTTTTTTATCTGTAATGATTAATATGGTAATGGTCATAACTGCATTTAAGCCCAAATGCATTACAGTGACAATTGCTAAAGAAGAGAGCTATAATTGTACAAATTTAGGAACCTCACCTAATAACATGAATTTGGCAGAGGGAAATACAACCATAATATGTGAAACATCCTCCAACCAATGAAGGGGAAATTCACTCAGTCATTTTCCAATATACCTTCTTCGAAAAGTGGAATAAATATTACAAGGCCAGCAACTGTTCAATAAGTGTTACATTAAAACAAAATATAGAAAAGGAAGTAGTACACACGTGGAGATATATCCACAACTGTAGTTGGGATAATGTATATTGGCACAACAAAAACTAACTTAGCCTCCACAATGCATCCTACTATGTCTGAGACCCTCAATAAGGCTAAATTTCTAAAATTGGACCTTATGTCATCCAATATACAGGCCAGCAACAAGGACTATTTAATTCTTCTTGGTCCCTCAAATGAGTGGAATTATCAATGCAGATTAATATCTATGCCATTAAATCTGCCTGCTCACCATTCCTGAGTACATCTTACACAGGATGCTTCATATGGTTGCATGGACACACCCTCACCTATCCAAAATAATCAAGGAGAGATGAGATTGGTATCCTGGGGACAGAATTAAGGAGTATTAAATAGCATGAATGCTGAAGTCCTAGCAAACAAAATAAATTCAGGAACAAGTAATTTATACCAATTGGAACATCTATTACCATCTTTCTTATCAGAATTAGGAACTAATCAATGGCTCTTATCAGATATATTACCTCACTGGGAAAGAATTGATGAAAAGGATCACCAGCTAATAGTGAATGCTCTCGATGCAGCCCAAACCAGTACTGATAAATAACATAGAGAATAGAAATTTTCAGTTCCCCTGAAGTTGCTAGATAGAGCTTAAAGACTAAATGGCAAAAAAGATAAAAGAATGCAAAAGTATGCACACAGGATGATAAACATAGCTGGAACCAGTGGAGAAACAGATAATAAGGAATATAGTGGGTTTTTTTGCAAATTATGTAACAAGAAGCAACAGTGCATGCCCCAAAAAAAGTTCAAGGAAAGGTCACCTGTAATATTGAAGCATTCAGTGAATACGACCACCAAAGACCCCTTTAGATGACACTCTAGAACCATAAAAGGACTTCCAGTAGGCGGTGGATGTATGCAAATTAGTTCTAGGAAAAGTGATGTTTATGTATTAGCTAGGAAGTACCTTGTAATGAATATGTATGATCATGATGGAATAAATACCCTGTTGTAAAGTTTCACCACACACATCTGATTAAAGGAGATATCCTCCAGGTGTGTCCAGCGCTGATAAAGAATGTCTGCTTTCTAATGCTTCAAATTGGGTTAGAAAGTTTATTTTTTGGCCAATTTTGGTATCAATACCTCTTTTGCTCTTAGTTATATCCAAGCTCAGTTGTGGATACAAACTACAGTGGCAGCAACTATAAGGGAAGGTGATGAGGGCATCTTGCCCACTAAAATTTGAAAGGTAATCTGGGATAGTGCAACTAAATTTGAAAGCAAATTCCAATCTTCACCTATCCACCCTACCAGCAGTGAAGCCACAGCTTTTGTTTTGACAATACACAGTGCTTCAGCATACCACATATACCCAATCATTGCGCTGAGATTGAATCACCGTGGAGCTATACTCTATCCAATAGAACATAGTATAGGCCCAACAAAATGAGGGTTGTGTGAATTGACACATACAGGTAACCAGGGCAACCACCAAGCCACAGCTGAAATGCAAAGAGCAAATGTCATTACCTCACTAACAACACCAGGCAGCAAAGACACAAGGGGACACAGGCTCCATTAGGCTTAGTTCATCCTAGAAGACCAGATGGAGGGGATCAATGAGACATCATTGGGACCCACAGAGGGGTGATATGTTTCCACTTAACCTGTCACTCTTCCTGTCCTCTTCCCCCCCACACACCTCTTTTTCTTTCTTTTTCTTTCTATCTCTCTCACTGTTAAATAAAATACACCAATTTTTTTGGTACCAACATTTAGCCTCATTTGGCTTTAATCTGTTTCAGGGTATATTTGAACCTTCAGGGTTCTTTCCAATTTAGTCACAGAGAGTTGTCTTCTGTGATTAGAGCGGATCGCAACAGATGGACTCACGTTGCAGCAGGTCGCAGGGAACTGCTGCTCGTGAGATGGAGCCATGTTGAAGAAGTTCCTGGAGAACTGTCTCCCGCGGGAGGGATCCCATGGTGCGGCAGGGGAGCAACTCCTCCCTCAGCAGCAGGAGAAACCTCGGTTGATGAACTGACCATAACCCCCATTCCCTGCCTCCTCGCATTTCTGGGGTAGGAGGTAGAGCTGGGAAGGAGGGAGGAGTGGGGGGAAAGTGTTTTTAAGGGCTTATTTTACTTCTCATTAACTTGCTCTGATTTTGTTAGCAATAAATTTACTTTATATCTCTAAGTTGAGCCTGTTTTGCCCTTGATGGTATTTAGTGAGGGATTTCTCCCCGTCCTTATCTCAAATCATGAACCCTTAGTTATATCTTCTCTCCTCTGTCCAGCTGCAGAGAAGGGTGAGTGAGCAGCTTTCGTGGGTGCTTGGAGTCTGGCCAGCATCAAACCACAACACTGTGCCATCAAGGCACAGGAGTGTGGAATCCATCTGGATCTCTGGGGTGACAGAGGGATGCCAGGAGTTGTCTCTATTAGATGCCGAGGTGAGTTTAACAGGGGACAAGTGGGAAAAGCACCTCCTTGTGACTGACTCAGAGGCCCCTTGTATCCTTGGCATCAACTACCTCAGGAGAGGGTACTTCAAGGACCCAAAAGGGTATTGAGGGGCTTTTGGTGTAGCTACAATGAATACAGAGAAGATCAAAGTTATCCATCCTGCCTGGCCTCTCAGAAGATCCCTTCATTGTAGGATTGCTGCAGGTTGCAGATCAGCAAGTACCAATTGCTACCAGGACAGTGGCAGTATTGCACTAACAGAGACTGTAACTCCCATCAATGAACTAATTTGTCGACTGGAGAGCCAAGGAGTAATCAGCAGAACCTGTTCACCCTTCAATAGCCCCATATGGCCGGTGCGAAAGTCTAATGGGGAATGGAGGCTGACAGTAGACTATCGGGGCCCAAATGAAGTCACGCCGCCTCTGAGTGCTGCTGTACCAGACGTTGGAACTGCAATATGAGCTGGAGTCAAAGGCAGCCAAATGGTATGCCACAATTGATATTGCTAATGCATTTTTCTCCATCCCTCTGGTGGAAGAGTGCAGGCCACATTTTGCTTTCACTTGGAGGAGTGTCCAGTACACCTGGAACCGACTGCCCCAGGGGTGGAAAAACAGCCCCACCATCTGCCATGGACTGATCCAGACTGCACTGGAACAGGGTGGAGCTCCAGAACCCCTACAATATATTGATGATATCATTGTGTGGGGCAATACAGCAGAAGAAATTTTTGAAAAAGGAAAGAAAATAATCCAAATTCTTCTGAAAGTTGGTCTTGCCATAGAACAAAGAAAGGTAAAGGGACCTGCACAGGAGATCCAGTTCTTTGGAATAAAATGGCAGGATGGACTCCGTCATGTGCCTACAGAGGTGGTTAACAAAACTGCAACTATGTCTCCACCAGCTAACAAGAAGGAAACACAAGCTTTTCTAGGCCTTTTGGGGTTCTGGAGAATGCATATTCCAGGTTAGTCATCTTGTGAGCCCCCTCTATTGAGTGACCCAGAAGAAGAACCATTTCGAGTGGGACCTTGAGCAACAACAGGCCTTTGAGCAGATCAAACAGGAAATAGCTTGTGTGATAGCTCTTGGGCCTGTTAAGACAGGATCAGCCATGCAAAATATACTTTACACTGCAGCTGGGGAGCAGGGTCTTACCTGGAGCCTCTGGCAAAGGACCTCAGGAGAAATCCAAGGTTGACCATTAGGGTTTTGGAGCCAGAGTTATCGAGGATCAGAGGCCCACTATACTCCAACTGAAAAAGAGATATTAGCAGCCTATGAGGGGGTTTGAGCTGCCTCAGAAGTTGTTGGGACAGAAGTGCGTCTCCTCTTGGCACCATGATTGCCTGTGCTACACTGGATGTTCAGAGTAAACATCCCCTCAACATATGTAACCAGCGCTACATGGAGTAAGTGGGTAGCACTAATTACACAACAAGCCCGAAAGGGAAAGCCCAATTTCCAAGGAATCCTAGAAGATATTATGGACTGGCCAGAAGCCAGAGATTTTGGAGCATTGCCTGAGAAGGTGACTCGTGCCCAAGAAGCACCACCATATAGCGAGTTACCAGAAAACGAAAGAGGCTATGCTCTATTTACTGATGGATCTTGCCATGGGATAGGAAAGCATCGGAGGTGGAAAGCTGCTGTGTGGAGTCCCACATGATGAATTGTTGACGCTGCTGAGGCGGAAGGTGAGTAAAGCCAATTTGCAGAAGTGAAAGCCATCCAACCAGCCCTAGAGATTGCTGAAGGAGAAAAGTGGCCTGTACTCTATCTCTACACTGACTCCTGGATGGTGGCTAATGCCCTATGGGGGTGGTTGCAGCAATGGAAGACCAATTTGCAACACAGGGATAAACCCATCTGGGCTGCTGCATTGTGGCAGAATACTGCTGAACGGGTAGAAAGCATGACTATGAAGGTATATCATGTAGATGCTCACGTGCCCAAAAGTTGTGCCACTGAAGAACATCAGAACAATGAACAAGTAGATAAGGCTGCCAAAATTGGAATAGCTCAGGTAGACTTAGGGAGTGGAAGGGTGAGCTATTTATAGCCCGATGGGCCCATGAAACATCAGGACATCTAGGAAGGGATGCAACATACAGCTGGGCTCATGATGAAAGGGTGGACCTTTCCATGGAGGCCATCACACAGGTTATTCACGAATGTGAAACGTACTGCTATCAAGCGAGCCATGCAAGTGAAATCTTGTTGGAATAGAGGGTGATTGCTGGGTTTCTGATATGGTGAGGCCTGGCAAATTGCCTATATTGGACCACTGCCACGAACATGCCAAGGCAAGAGCTACATACTCAGCATGGTAGAACTACATACCATGGTAGAGGCAACAACTGGCTGGCTGGAAACATACCCAGTAAACCATGCCACTGCTCAAAACATGATCTGAGGTCTTGAGAGACACATTTTGTGGTGACATGGTACCCCAGACAGAATTGAGTCAGACAGTGGGACTCATTTTTGAAATAACCTCATAAACTCTTGGGCAAAGAAACACGGCATTGAGTGGATATATCACATCTCTTATCACCCACATGCCTCTGCAAAGACTGAAAGGACTGTTGAAGATTATGTGAAGAGCATTAGGTAATGGGGCATGGAAGCATTGGGATGCAAACTTAGCAGAAGCCATTTGGCTGGTCAACAATAGGGGATCTACTCACCACCCTGGTCCTGCCCAAACTAAACCCCTACACACTTTGGGAGGAGATAAGGTCTCTGCACTACACATAGGGAAGTGGCTGGGGAAGGCAGTGTGGATTTCTCCTCCCATGGGAAAAGGTAAACCCATTCATGGGATTGTCTTTGCCCAAGGACCTGGGTGTACTTGGTGGGTAATGTGGAAGGATGGGGAGGCCCGATGTGTGCCTCAAGATGTAACCTTGGGGGAAAAAATATCTGTGGTGTAAGTTGCATGTTGCAGGAAGTAAAGTAGCAGGAATGACATGAACTGATGAAGAATGAATTTTGTGAGGAGCAAGGAGAATGCGACGATGACCCAAGCTGGGTCGGTGTTGGTGCCCAACAATCAATTCTCTTGCTTCTCCTGTCCTGACCACTCATCCTGATGGAATGGAGCCCAAGTCATGGATCTGGAGTGATGGAGGAAGCCCATGAAATGGGAAAATATTATCTATCTTTGAAAGGACTGGGTTTAGTAGTTAATGAAAATGTATGTTTGGTATAGAGATGGTGTAAGGATGTAGTTTAAGTTGTATGTGTGGGTAAGAAGGGATTCCAGCAATGAGAAAGAAATACAATGGAACAGTTGGAAGATATATAAATTATGTGGGATMTGAGTATAATGCAAATGGTATGGAAGAAGGGGTGGAGATTGTATTTGGTCTGACTGAGATAGAGTTCATTTTTCCTTAGCAGACCTCACAGTGTTTTGCTTTGCATTGGTAGCTGGAAAGGTGTTGAAAACACCAGTGTTTTGGCTACTGCTGAGCAGCGCTGTCCCTCTAACATTCCTCCTCCCCCTTCATCAAGAGGCTGGGAGTGGGCAAGATCGTGGAAGGGGACACAACTAGGCCAGCTAACCCAAATTAACCAAAGGGATATTCCATACCATATGATGTCAGCTCAGATATAAAAGCTAAGGGAGGAAGGAGGAATGGGAGGGCATTGGTTATTCTACAGTGTTTGCCTTCCAGAGCAACCACTATGCATGCTGAAGCCCTGCTTCTCGGGAAATGTCTGAACATCGTTCACTGATGGTAAGTAGAGATTAACTTTTTCTTTTTGCTTATGCCTGTGCAAACTTTTGTTTTTCTTTTTTTGCTTTAGTAAACTGCCTTATCTCAACCTACAAGTTGTTTACCATCTTATTTTCTCTCCTCTGTCCTGCTGGAAAGGAGAGTGATAGAGTGACTTGGGCACCTGGCGCCCAGCCAAGGTCAACCCACTACACCCCATCCGAGTTTCTGATGTTCTGTAGCCAAGCATACCCCTGTTGGACCTTATTATCAGTGGCTATAGGACTTAATAGATCCTTTTCACCCACTAATAAGTGAATAGATGCAGCACCACTGTCCCAAGCTTGTAAAATCCATGCCAGTGTGCTCTCCCTGCTCTTCTGCCAATTGATCTCTAAAAATTCCCATAACTCTTTTGGAGTATAGGTCCATGTGATCTGTACCCCTCCGTCTGACAGATCCCTCTGCCTCTCCATTTTTACGAGGGGTTGTGCTTCTACCACCTCTTTATCTGCTGAGCCTGGCTCAAAATCAATCTCGGAGTCCAAGGACCTTGTCCAAATATTTCCATCCTATTCCTTGGGATCCCATGAAGTGGTCTTAAAAAGAGCACAAACTTGGGAAGCCGAGACATCATTTTTCCCATATTTTTGCCTTCGTTTTTTAGCAATGCATGCCACCAGCCATTCTGTAGTGCGCTGCTGCTCACAGCACTGCTCCTTTTGAGCAGTAAATGCTTTCCAAGCAAATTCCTTTGCAACCTTTAAAGCACCAATTTCTTCATTCAACTCTCTCCCTTGGCCCCTTAAGACTATAATCTCTCGGTCGAGAGCTCTGAGACCAGTGACTAACAACTATCCCAATCTCCCCGCTAACTTGCGAGCAGACTTCCATGCCACTTTCCACAGTAATTCAAGCATAGCCAATTTGATTATCTGTGGAGTGACCACTGCTCCATCATCTATTTCAGGCCATGCCTCCAGGTGAGTCATTGTTTCTAGGAGAGTGGCCACAGGGGTCCAGTAGTCAGTGCCGGGCCATCCCACAATGCTGGGAGTCATCATCATGGCCTCCCCAGTCTGTAACTTTTTCCTTAGCCATGACATGATTGCTCCTGGTCTTCTGCTGACTATGCCAAATGTGTGAATCTACACATACAGGTAACCAGGGTGACCACCACAGATGAAATGCAAAGAGTAAATGTTATTACCTCGCTAACAATGCTGGGCAGCAAAGAAACACGGGGACAAAGGCTCCATTAGGCTTAGTTCATCCTAGCAGACAGTGGGAGGCAGGGGGAGGTCCCCGCTGCCTGACCCAATATAACAAAAGACTTTGTGAGAACACAGTTTATCACAAGGCTGTGCTTTTATGATCTCTGAGCTTTTGATTCTCTCTCTCTCTCAGCAGGCGGCTCAAGCATGTCTGTGAGAGTGTATTCTCTCTACACAGGAATTCTACTTCTCAAAACAGACAGAGGATGAACAACACTAGGCATAATAAATGGAGTTTTTTCCGCTCTGGTATTCTTAGCATTCCCAGCTGCAAGGTCACTTCAGCAATTTTACTATCCTCTTTGTCATTCTTCTGCTTTTAACCCATTCCTCCCTACAGAGGGCAAATAGCAAGCTGTTGATGTTGATGCATGTGTTTGTGGTGAGGCAGACCCAAACCGGTTCTTCCACCTCCTCCACAGGTGAAGAAGGTTATCTACTATTTACATAAACCAGAAGAAGATCTCCCCTTTTCCCATGGTCTTGCGGGACCCACTGATGCCAGGCTGACATGACAATGAACAGCTGGTGTAAAGGGAGATTATGCTGGAATGTTATGACTTGTAGGCACTAAACTTTACAAGGTATAAAAGATTCATGGTAAGACACATAAATTGGGAAAAACCCTCCTATGCATCCCCCAAGATGCGTGAGGAGGGGAACCCCTCGGACTGTGGGACGCCCAGTCCGAGTAATCTTTTTCTTCTAAAAGTAAAGAGCCTCAACACACCACACCATAATAATTCAATTTGGTAAGTCATATAAACTTCTAAGTTGTACTATTCTGTGGCTAGCTATAGTATTGATATCTATATCGTGCACTGTATATTTATCTTGTAATTTACTAGTAATATTTCCTTTATTACCCTGTGTCGTTAATAATTTATTGACGGTAACACAGTGTTTTATTAATATCTGTTTTGTCTAACCTGTGTAGTATGTAGTTTTGTTTAGAAACTTATGTCTGTTGTTTTTGTGTTAAATAAATAATCCATTCTTAATAGACCCGATCGGCCATTATTAAAGAACTTACTAATGAGAGTGGGTCTTGGAGTGCTGGCCATTCCTAATAACACAACTGCCTGCTGCCAGAGGCCTAGGCAAAAGGCAGGGATTGATTTAAACCCACATCATCCATTCGTAACATTTAATTTCATAACAGTGTTGTATGGGGTCAGCAAGGATTTATTTGTGAAAGTAATACTATTAAGGCCCAAGACATTTGTCTTGACACTGAACAAAATGTTTGTCATTTTGAAATACACCCTGATGAAACCATTGAAACTGTACTTGTATATGTTGGGAATGGATGTGTTTGTATGACAGCTCTGTGATTCTATACTTGTAGGTAACACCACTGTAGAGATAAGCAATCACTGAAATATATGTCTGTAATTTTACCAGAATTGTCGGATGCAACTTTCAGCCCCTGTCACAACCCACCAATTGTTACAATCTAATTACATGTCACATCAAGACTTACTGCCAACCCCATTGGAATGAATCTTACATTGGTAAAGAAACCACTGCAGCACAACAACCTGTCTCAACTGCTAGAATGCATCCAAGACAATGGACTCAAAACTCTAATTATCAGCCATCATGACACTGGGAAGATATACTATGTTCTAGAAAGAGTGAAAAAGGATGCAGAGCACCACTGGTGGGATACCTTATTTGGATGGTCACCAACAGCAACAGGAGTTCTTAATAGAATGCTTCACCTTATGGTGGTGCATTCTTGCATTCTCCTCCCCCCCCCAACCTTTTCAGGCTGCACTGTGATCTGAGAAATGCTTATTAGGCCTCAGCCTTGTTAAACAGCACCTGGGCTCAGCTCATCTCGAGCTTATCAGAAACACTGTCTGCTCCCAGGAACTTGTGCTAACGAGCTCCTGGCTTTTTATATGAACAGCCTTGGAAACTATTTTTTTTTTGCCTGAATGGTATAACGTCCTTGTTCTCACATTTTCAAAGAAAGTTGCCGACCCAAACTGTGGCCAGGATGAAACATTTTTATGACTAAAGCCCACTCTCTTGCAGCCTATAAACAGTGGTCCAAAATGAGACACTTTGAACTCTTCTGGACCACAGCAGGCTGCAACCAGCAACCTCCCTCTGAGTGGGATGCCTCTCAGAGCCAGCAAACTCTTGGGTTTGCTATACTTGGAGGATTGCCAAATGACGAATCCTGGGCTGATCCCCCCACTCCTCAAGGCCCAACCCTTTGCCAGTTGAGGAGATGCAAAGGCATCCAAAGTGAGTATTTCACTACCTTTGAGGGGAATTTTTCACAGGTATCTTGCACTGACTCTTTATGTCTGTGTGCATACACATGTGCATATGCTATGGTAAATATGGGAGAAATGCTGCTCTCTTAGATGTTTACATACCTTAGATATCTAAGTAAGTTAGGCTTGTAAGTAAGTTTAAGTTATAAACTATGGTAAATGCTGTTAAGTGTTGGTCCTTTGCTAAATTGTTAAGTTTAAGGTATAAGTACTGTTGAGTGTTGTTAAGCCTTAAGGCTGTATTCCTTTTTATCCTTGCCCTTTCTATCCTTTGTCACATACACCTAAACACACACACACACACACATATAGATAGTTCTCAGTTAATTTCTGTTTTGATTGACTGGATTTTGTTTGTTGCTTTTTTTCCCCTCAGTGTGCCTTAACCATCTAGTAAGTAGTAGAGTGAACCTTGCCAACAAACTTTGTCGTGCTGTTGCTTAATATTAAATCTGGTTTTTAGTGATACCCTTGCTGGTGATTTTTTTAAGCAATCTCAAACACTTGTTCGTAACACACCCCATCGTGATTTTACTAATTTCTGTTTGTCTTAGTTTAAGACAATTATATGAGGCAGAGACTCCACAATAAGCTACCTCCCCTTTAGTTTTACCACTCCCCTTTCACCAATAAGAAGAGACAAATACGAGAAGATATAAGTGAAAAAATAACAGTTTACTAAAAAACAAAATAGCAACAACCAAGATAACAGCAATAACCACTGGATACAAAGGTGCTGAATCCCATGGACAAAGAAAACAAGATGGTGGAGAAGCCCCTCCCCCAAGATGGTGGCCACCTTAAAAGATCACGTGGACCAGAAGACAAAGACAAGATGGCAGAGAAGCCCCTCTCAGCTCAACCTTCTCCCTGGAACAAAAAACCAGGAAGGTAGGAGCTTACAAAGCAGTTCTGGTGGCAGATGGGGAGTGCTGGCATTGTGTGGGGCAGCTCTGGACATGGGGTATCAGTTTGCCTGCTTCCTTTTGGCCTGGCTGGGCCCAGTGGGTGTCAGCACTGCAGTTCTGAGTTGCTGCTGCGTTGCGGGGGGAAGAAACGGTCTCGCCAAGCACCGAAATCTGCAGCCCCGGCTCCATTGGTCCTGGCTTGGCACTGCAGAAAAGTATTGTGAAATTCGCTCTGAAACAGTTTTGGATTGCAAAATTCAGCTTCTCAGAGAACTGCACCGGGCAACCCCCTATGAAAATCAGAGAGAAATAAAAGAGGTCTCCCATGTGCGCGTTCCTCCTTTTCAAAGGGACCCAGCCCGCCTCCCCTCTGTGAACCTGGGGCAAAACACACAAGTTCTGTTTTCCTGGGTTGCCGAGTCTTAAAGTGACAGTAACACAGACTGTGTGGATTGACATAGAGGAAATATGGAATACAATACACATTTTTTGGGTCACCTAGGTCACCTAGGACACTGTTGTATTAAGTGCTTGCTAGTGAATATTATTCTGTATGTTAGAATGTGGAGAATAGCTAGGCAGATGACACTGGTGCAAGGACCTCCTTTCATATATAATACTACTTGATCATGCTTAACAAAATCCAAATAATTAGTTTCCTAACAAAAAATTTTCCCCAAATTACAGTTGGAATATGGCATTGTGGTGGTTTAGCAATTTAGGAAAAAAACCTTGGTTTGTAAGAACAGGAAAAAACTAGTCTGCTGGAACTTTCTCTGATTGGCACAGAGCCCAGAGTTGATGGGCAGGTTGCTAGACCAATTGGATAAGTTGGTAACACCTCTGTGATGAAATATTTTGAGGAAGGAGGAAGTGGGAGAACAGTCTCTTCCTTCTTTCCCTGACGAGGGGGTGGCGGAGGACGGACCCTGGGCCCGTCCCAGAGCCGTGCCTCCAAGGCCTCCCGGCGGTGGGCAGTGGCTCAAGCCGGGCCGCTGGGAGGGACCACCCCAGCAGTTGCTGGCAGCCATGAACAGCCATGAGCAGCCGGTGCAGCCTGGACCGTGCGGTGGAAGCCAAAGGGACTGCGCAGCCTGCGTGGGCCTGGCAGGCCTTCCAAGTGGCCAGCGTGGCTTGCGCTGAACCGGGCAGAAAACACCACACAGCCAGCAACGAAAGACATGGCGAGTATATCCCCGATGCGGACCCAGATAAGATAAATCCTTTAGGTACAACTTGCAGATGCTGATTTTCTTCCAAGTCGGAGGAAACAGAAAGGTGCTGATTTATCAAAATATGGATATTGATCTAATATCGATATCCAACTACGATGGACAAAGACTCTCTAACAAGATTGTTAGAAAGTGTATGTTTATTTCGATGCCAGACAGCTGCGTGGGATAATTCCCTCAGACGCAGTGCCAAATCACCAGACAATACAGTCTATTTATCTACAAAAGTTCTGAATATTCAAGATATAAATGCATATTTATAACATAAACACCTCCCATTCTCCGCTTCACATGATAATTAGCTGAAAAGTCATTAAGCATGCGTGGTTTGTTCCTTGAAATGAGTCAGTGGTCTTGAATTTGGGGAGGGGTCCTATAACGATGAAATAAAACCTGTCTTCCTCGCTTTGCCCTTTTTGCCTTTTGAGTTTTTATAATAGTCTTTAACCTTGGAGGACCTCCAGTTCCTCCCTTCACTTCCTTTAAATAGATTCTTCAAATAGAGAGATTAGTAATTGTCTACATTTCTTCAGATCTAGGAATAGATGTTTCTGTTCCTCATTATAAGCACAGCTGAACAAATACAAGACGACAAGCAATACATCAAAACCCCATTCCAAGTTTAACTCCTTAGACAATTATTAACTTCTTAATTAACTCCAGCTGAATTTACTCATTACACTGCTTTAACTAATTTCAACAAAGCTAGCCTTAAGCTAAAAACCCTAATTCCTAAAATTTTGTGTCTCAGTGCGGCCATGTGAAGAAGCCAACAAGGTGGCGCCAAGGTCAGTGGGGGGAGAGAGCGGACACACTGAACACTGGAACTGAGATTTCTCCTGCAAGCTGTGGTGAGAACTATAATATAACAAACTGTTCCTCTATAATTCATTAAAGTGCATTGGGGGGATGCAGAAATTCATGTGCAGCGCGTGAAAAAGAGTACCCACGCCAGGGCGCATAGATGCTGAGAGGCTTTTAGAGATTGAAGAAGAGAGCCTTTATTCCAGGCTGGGATAGCTCATCCTTAAAAGACTAAACTCCATGGACTATTATGACCCACACTGGCAGTTGTGGGAAGACTGCAAGACCCGTGGGAGAGATTTTTTTTCACTGCAGCAGCTTTCGGGTGGACTGTTGTTTGTGAAGCTTGAGGCCACGCTGGAGAGGTTTGTGGAGAGCTATCTCCCGTGGGATAGATCCCATGGCACAACAGAAGAAACTCTTTTTCTGTAAACATAAAGAAAGACTCTTAAGGAATAATATAGTGACCAAAAACCCCATGTTTGTTTCCCTTGCGCAGTTGGTGGGAAGAGGGAGGTACTGGGAAGAGAAAGGTGTCTGGAAGTTTGCTTTAATTTCTCATTATTCTTTTTACTTTTAATTCTATTAGTAATAAATTTTCTTTAGTGATTAAGATTGAACCTGTTTTGCCTTGAAGTTTTTTTCCGTTTTCCTCAATAATCCTTATTTCCCCTCATGAAAATAAGTTTCAGTTCCCCATGAATAATTTTTCGTGGTGCTTGACGCTTAACCAACGTCAAACATCAACAGGCATTAACCTGTTTATAGGCACAGAGGCAAGAGGCAACCACACCACCACTCTGTAGAGCATGATGGATTGACTTTAGTCACGGGGTGGATTATGGTGGTGCATCTTCCCCCCACCCCCAATCCTCAAGCCTGCTCTACAATCTCAGAATTTCCTGATAAGCCTTAACTGAACTGGCTGAGTGGTCAAGCATCCCTTGACCATACCACTTGAGCCATGAGGCACTCCCTGATTGAACCAGGAGCTCTTGCATGGTAGAGATGGGAACAACCAGAAACATCAGCTGCCCAATAAAGGTAGGAAACCTTGGTAAACAATTTACCTGAATCATAGCCTGAGTGGAAATGTACTGTTACTACTGCACATTGGGAAAAATGTCCAGAAGTTACCAACTTGGATTATGGTCATGATGGAAACTTATTGATGACCAAAATCAATCATCTTGTGACTTGTCCCGGTTTGAAAGACAGGTGTCTGTCAAGGAAGGCAGGAACCTTCCTGAAATAGAAAGGATGACCCCCTCCCTCCAAATTATTATACCCTTGAAATTACAGGGCTTTCAGGCAAGGATAAGGAAAAAGGAATCACAGTTCTTTACTTGGATATATATAACAAGGTAAACAAACAGCAACAATAAGAAAACAGGGAAAAAACCAATGACAGCCTTTCCTTGCCTGTTGAGCAATGTCCCTTTTTTGGTGTAGTTGTGACCACAACCGGCACGAAGCGCTATTGGTTCCTGATGAGGTGATGGCTGCAGTGACTCTCTCGCAGCAGGCAGGGGGCCCTGGTGGGCCCCAGTGAGGCAGGGCAGAAGCGATGGTGGGCGCAGCGACCTCTCCACATGGCTAATGGCAGCTTGGGCACGGGGAAGGAGGGGAACGGCTTCCCTCGTGAAGAAACCGCAGCAGATCGTAGTTTCAGTGCCCAGCACACAGGGGTAGCCACGGCAACACGCAGCGGGCTGGAGCCCCACAGGAAAGGGCACTGGTCGTGGCTCTTAGAACATGAGCAGCCGCATCAGGAGAAAAAAAAAATGGAGCAGGCAGACCCGAGCCGGCGAGCTGGGCTAAAGTGTAGCCAAGAAGCCAACTGCTCCTGGCAAAAATGCCGACTGTTCTCTGCTCCCAACTGGGCACAGACTGACCCACCCCCAGCTAAAAGACTGCTAAGTCATAATGTAGCAGTACCCCGGCATGATACACACACTTTGGCACAAGCGGTGCTGCTGCTCCGACCCCCGACCCAGAAGAGTGAGAGGGCAACTCCTGACCCCACCCCCACCACAATCCCGGGAAGGTTCACAAGAATTGTGATACCCCTGAGCCGAAAAGGGGGAGGGGGGAGAAAGAGAAAACAATAACAATTTTTGGACACAACCTGGATATGGGAAAACAATCCCCAAGAAATTCCACCCCTTATCCCATATCATTTGATTAATGCCCAAATTAATACATTTCAACTGCAAATACACATATCCATACATATAACTATATACAAATACGACTTGATCCCTGACCATCCCTAGGATGTGGATAGAGTTCATTTGGTCCATGACTGGTACAACTGGAGCAGTCCACTTTCATTGTTCATGGTAGTTAAAGCAATAGCAGTGACATTCAGTAACCACTGGCATACAGGAGTTCCAACATTACAGGCTATTCTCACCCAAAATCAAATCCCTCTGAGGTACACAATGTGTTTCCCCATCCCTCTGCATTACCCACCAAGTGCAACCTGGTCCCTGAGCAAAAAAACCCCCACGGAGGGGTTTGTCTTTGCTCAAGGCAGAATTGACCCAAGCAGTCTTTCCTAAATTACCTCTCATATGCACCACTGAAACCTTATCTCCATCTGCTGTACAGAGGTGTTCGGATTGAGCAGGGCCAGCTTGGTTAGTAGAGCCTTGGGTGCTGACCAACCAGGTAGCCTTTGCTAAATGCAGCTCCCCATTTTTGAAGGTCCCCCCAACTAGTGCCTTTAAGGTGATTTTAGCAGTCCGTTGCACTGCTCAACTGTCTTGGGGATCGTTATCCCATAACCAGGTTGTGCCCAAAAATTGTTATTGTTTTCTCTTTCTGCCCCCCCCCCCACCCCCCGTCCTGGCTTGGATGTATCACGTGAGCCCAGCCAGGATTCTGGTGGGGGCGGGCTGGGAGTTGCTCTCTCTCTTCTGATTCGGGGGATGTCATGGTTTGACCCAGTGTAAGACAAATCTCATTGGTTAAAAACAGGTAAAGGACAGTTGTATAGACCACTTAGTGTTCCTGTGACATCTCTGTGAAAGGAATGTTATAAAAAACCATCTAGGAAGTGATGCAGCACTTGCTCTCACTTCCTCTCTTGCTCCCTTGCTCCCAACTGTACCCACGAGCAGGAGAGGCTTCCCCCCCATCCCTGGGCCAGAGGCCCACGGCCCGGGGGGGGCTGGTGAGGGCAGCCGTCCTCACCCCCCATCGGTCCTGTGCCGTTTTGGACCCGGGAGGAGCTGGTCTATTGCTGTCTGGACCAAGGCCAAGCAGAGGAGGCTGGGCCGGGCCGAGCCGAGCTACGCAGAGAGAGAGCGACGAGATTCGCCGGAGAAAAAGCACTCTTTTCCAGAGGTGTATGGGTGAAATCTGTGGTAGAGAGGGACAGGCGGACGGAAGATCACGCGATGTGACGGAAAGCAGGAGCAGCATGGAATCTTCCTCCCTTCATTCCTTTGTGATAAGAGCATGCAAACCCCCCTAACCCCAGTAGTTTTCCGCTCCTTACTAACTCTAACTATCCCACAGTCCCCCTTTCCTGACATAGTGAAGCCCCTCGACTATTTAACCTCATGAAATAAGATAATAAACGCCATTTGACCATCCACCACATTGGTGTCTGTGTGTCCATGGCCCGAGTGGCCACGGGGTAAGCCGGGCTGCCGTGCTAGCCTCTTGAACCAAGTCACCTTGTCTTCCTAGCAGAAAGCAACAGAAATCAAAGAGTGACCTTGCTGTTGTAGATAAGAGATTTAAGTAGCAGCCAAGAGACTTATTAAAATTTGGACGGCTGCCAGTGCAGAGAAACATATGGGGAGAAGGAGCCTTGGGCTTGGGAAAGCAAGCCTCATACAGCTGCATTATCTTATGGGAGCATGTAAACTGTTATAAATACTTCTGTAGGCATTTTCTGCAAATATTAACTGTTGTTCTCGGGTTTGAATAAACACACGGAGAGAGCTGTCAGGGTTCTCCAACAGGCAGAGGCCAAAAGGGAGGAAGAAGAGAGAACCGGCCTCTGCCCTCATTTTATTTATATGTTTTCAGAAAGTACCGTGGATTGGAGGATAGGAATGCCACCTCCTGCTGTCCACTGGTCAATAGTTTTGTCTATCATATAGGTTAGGAATTCATAACAATCTTTGCTGTTAGGTCAACAATTCATGTTTACACAAAAGTGTGTGAGAAACTATTTCGCTGAACCAAAACCACTGCACATCTGAAGAACTGCAAAATGCAGGGCCACATGTCACCCTTTTTCCATTAAAAAAGAAAAAAGGAAAAAGAAAAATGAACAATGTTCAGTCTCTCAGTCTCTGCTTGTGGAGGGACCATCAAGGTGATCACCCACATCGTCTGCATCTGAGTCATCACTCGATGTTCCATCCTCTTGATGACTTTCACTTTGGTCATGGTCTCCACCATGCCTGTCGGCTGGATTTTGCCTCTGCGGTTGCAGGTCAGGACGAACACACTTTGCAGGTACCCAGCGCACCCCACCATCTGTGGATACACAAGCATACCCGCACCCCGAAGCGATGAGGTCATAGGGGCCTTCCCACTGCTTGGTGACTAAGTTCCGCACCCGAACCTTCACCCGAGGCTGCTGTGCCTCGTCCGAAGCCTGTAACGAGAGGTGATGGTKCAAAATGACAGGATTATTAGAATTCTGCAGCACTGTAAGGTGATTGATGGTATACAAAGCTTTTGCCAACCGACTGTGCAGGGTTTCACCCTGC
>JACAXG010000622.1:5358-42812 GCA_018881555.1 Amblyornis subalaris
TTGTGGGTGGTAATAGAATATAACTAACCCAGGACACTGTTGTATGACAGATTTTTGGTAGCCTTTTTGTAACAATGGAGTCAAGATGAGTTAAATTCTGTTGTATCTAAATCTTTGAGAGGAACACTCTCTACTCTGACTTTAGTTTCTTAAATTTAGGTGATGTTAAGGCTAAGTTCTGCTAAGTGTAACTGTTGTTAAATTTAAGTCATGTCAAGTTTAAGTTCTGTTATTTAGAGATTTATAGATTCCACAAAACTGGAATTCAGCTGAATACAGGTTGTGCTAGTATCAAATCTGGATACTAGTTTTCCAGGACTGAGACGTGAATGTGTTTGCCGAAGGGGGCCTCTGCAAATGTGATTTCTGAGAAGGATAAAACCATATCAGTGTGATTTTCTAGTTATGAAGGAATGTAAAATCAGACCTTTAAGGTTCTAAATCAACTATAGGTTGTTTAAAAATGAAGTAAGAATTTTTTTTAACTGCATAAATTGTAGAGGAAAGAAGAGGTCTGAAAACTTGATAGGAGAAGAGAATTTAATTTCTCTAGATTACTGGTTCTAATTTAATGAAAGTAATAGCAAGATTGCTTTCTGTAGTATTAGTATCTTAGTTTTAATTTCCCAGTCAGTTTTCTAATCCCTGTGCTTTTAATGAAACATAAGAAAAATATACTGTCAACATTTGTTAAGTATTTCACATTTTAAAATATTGAAGTCCCCATCTGGTAATATAATTATCCTGTAAGTTACTAGAACACATTTATAAAACTAAAATAGCACAGCTGGGGTCTTAAAATGTTCATAATTAAAACATATTAAGTGATGTTAACCCAAGTGAACTTTATGGGCCTGAACTTCATCAAAGATTATTGATAATACATATGCAAGTCCAGTAAAAGGCATGGTCTTGCAGGAGCAGTTAGAAACATCTCTGGTGTAATACCTGGAAAGGGAACACTACACCCAGCCAGTTCTGACTGCGGAATACTATTGATGAAGTCGGTGGAAGAAGATTAAGGCGTTTTCATAGAAATTATAGTGGCATATGCCAAAACTGCACTACGATCACCCACTTGCACTTCTATTACATGGATTTACTTCCAAGTAAGGTTTATTCATATTTCCAAACGTGTTCAGTTGCAATGACTACATTTTTCCACTGGCAGCATTCATATAGTTTTCAATCCATTAGATTTCAATCTAATTCCACCTAATGTTTACCAAAAGCATTGTGATAAGTGAAAATAAAATAAAAATCTCAAATAATATTTATAAACAATAACATTGAGGAGAAAAAACCTGTGTTGAAGGGGGTCATTTTCAAGTTAGTAGGACCCCAATCATTTTGTTGGGCGCATGAACAAAACAACCTTTTAAAACTGTATTTCTAAGGAATGTTATTCAAGAAAAAAGAACTTTCACAAACAAAGTAAAATACTTGAAAATTTTCAAATCAATCTGTTTCTGGAAAAATTTTATTTGCATGAATGGAGTCCATGCCACCTCCCTTTCCAAGTGATACCAAACAAAGCAATAATCCTTACGTTGTGTAATGAGTGAATTATTCATTACTTATATGTCTACAAATGTAAAAATGCGTCTGTCATTTATGATGCAAAGTTGTAAATGTGCCATATTATTGTCTATACACTGTAATAATAACTTGTACAGCTAATCCAATTGTACTGTATGTCTAATAGACACGAATATTTGTTGCTTCCCACTTGAACTGGTAAGGTTTTTGCATATACTCCTAGGCTTTCCATGGCAATATTTTAAAAATTTATCCTAATTATTAGAAATTCTAAAAAGAATCAGAATTATTAAAATTATACAACAAAAATAATGCAAACTCTCAAGGGACTGAAGAAAATCATTACCAACTAAAAAATCCAACATATGTGACTTTCTTATCTAAAACACCCCCACTTAAACCATCAAACAGGAGTATTGCACAAGTATGTTAAATACTTGAGTAAGTGATATTACTCTTCAACAAGGAGGCATTCCCACTGTCTAAACTGCCGAAATTATAAAGAACAAAAAAGGCCAGGAAAATGCTGAAGTAGAACAAATTTTATGTAGGTGGGAGTTACTCGTACCTGAGGTTTGGCAAATTCCTGAGAAAAGGTGGGAGCGAGAATTATGTTTATGTGCAGTACGGTTTGCATGGGAGTGGAACAAATGGCATGAAGAGGGCAAGACTGGGTTGGCCTCTGCACCTGCCTTGAGTATAGTCCGGCCACAAGCTGCAACCTCGGAGGGCATGGGACAAAGGAGTGTATGCCATACTGGACCTCTCATTACAACCACGGCGATCATAATTATCGCATGTATCCTGGCATGGGTAACCCCAAGCAACGCAAACCCGGCAAATCCCTGCACCAAGTGCAACTCCCTGATATGATGGGGGAATCATGCTTCTTACCTAACCTGGCACACAACAGTAAATAACATATGTTATTATGAAGCATCCCTAAAAATTTGTAATTATAAGGAACACTCACTATGGGTAACCAAGTTAAAATCCTCAGGGGAACACCAACTTGAACTATGGTGTCCATAGGGACACTATGTTTATTTTACCAAAGCAAAATGTGAGGCATTTCAGACGGTGGGGGTACACAGGACAGAATTAGAAAGAAACTAATAAAGCAACAAGTGCAAACTCTCAAAAGCAAGAAAACAGCCTCAACTTTAAAATTAATTACTGCAAACCAGTACAATGACTTATCAAAACAATTTAACCCTCGACTATTTGTTAACAGAGGAAGGGGGAATATGTAGAAAATGTACTTCCTCTGATTGTTGCCTGCAAATAACTGATAAYGATCAAGCTATCCTCAATATTGCTACAGACATATGAAAGATTGCCCATGTACCAGTTCAAAAATGGGAAACAATGCTGGAGGCTGGGTGGTGGAACAAATTATTAGGAACGGCATGGTGGAAGAAACTTTTTCCTTTTGTGTGCAACCACTGGATTAATATTCCTTCCTTGTTTAATTCCCTGTTTCATTCGTCTGATTACTAGTGTAGTCCAAGGTATGCAAGTAGTCACCATGCCTATGGACTCAAAACAAGCTACTTTTGAAACAACACAAAGGATAATGATTCTGAAAAAACAGAACAACATTGGAGACCCTCTTGAAGAAGCCAGATTAATCTGTAAAAATTTTGAATGTAACATCAAGGTTTAAATAAAGATTGTAACTCAAGCCAACAAAATTAATAGAAGGGGAGGGATTGTGATAAATAAGTAAATGATAATGTTGGCTTTCGCATATATGAATTTAACATTTACCAATAATAATGTGCTATGTAGAAATAGTAAAATATAGCGTGTAGAAATAATAAAAACAAGACTAAAGTGAATAGTAACTTTAAAATAGTTGTAATAGATACATAGTGAGAAATATCCTTAAGCTAACAAAACATGGTAATAAATATCTTTAAGCTAACAAAACAATTCAAAACAACAAAAGATAAACTGCGTACATCCTGGAGTTTGTTATTTCACCAGATCTCACAAGAATGTCAAGGAGGCTGTTATCAATCGAAAACTCACATCTCCCAGAGGAAGGATCGATCACAAATCACAAAAAAAGACAGATACCTAAATTCCTGAAATAACACAAGAATACACAATGCCCGGACCAACGTCACCCTGGTGGAGCGGTGGGAAAGGGGGAAATGAGTGAAGTGTAAATTACCATTTGAACCTCATGAATATGCAACAGTCTAAGGGTATTTGAACCCACAGTAAAATGTGTGAGACTGCGCCTCTGGCGAGATTTGCCAAGCGCCCAGTGCTGTTTGCCTTTGTTTTACTAATAAATATTCAATATTATGCTATTACAATTTCGGCCTGTGTTCGTTTATAACACCAGGAACTAATGGGCGATACTTAAGGACAAAAGAAGTTGCTTGCCCAACCCACATGCCACAATAATTTCCCCAATTAGAGAAACAAGAGCTGGGAGTGTTGGCCAGGGGATTGTTCCCCAGAGGCTGCAGCTTATGATCACAAGAGGTGAAAAGGCTTTCCAGACTTTAGCTAGAGGGGGCGGAGGCCAGGCTCGGTCTCTTCTCAGTTCGGTGTTTGGTGAGCACGGTCGTGTTTCCAGCGAGTGCCGGTTTTGCTCCGAGAACGCTGCTGCGCTGTGACATCTTTGCTAGCTCACTCTGGAGCACTGCTGCAGTGTGATGTCTCCGTGGGGGTCCCGCCATGGCACAGGGTACAGCGTTACGCTGTAACTGGTCATCGCCAGGAGCTGCTCACCTCTGCCATTCTCTGCCGCCAGCCTGGGTTTTCTGCTGCACATGGGTCGGCACCGGGGTCTACTCGTCTCTGCTATCCCTGCCTTCTGCTGACCGCTCGGTGGGTAATACTGAGGTCCATCGCTCCCCAGTCAACCCTGCCTGCCTGTGCTCCTTGCTGCCCGCTGCCGAGGTTGGTGCTGAGAAGGACTCCTGCCCTGTGAGTTTTCACCGGGAGCGATCTCCCCTCTCCCTCTCGCTTGAGGGGCCAATGCCATGTGGAGAGGTCGCCACGCTCGGCCACAGCGCCCCCTGCATCCACGGAGGAGTCACCGCAGCCTCTCTGCGTCAGCAGAGAATTGCCCGAGTGAAAAAAGACTTACTGGGTTTGTCTGTTCTCTTATTGTTACCGTTTATCTGCCTTGTTACATATATAGATATATAATCCTAGTAAAGTGTAGAGGGATATGTAGGGCAGGATGGCTGGCCCATTAGCCTTACTGACCCTTATGCATCGGATGAAATAATCAAAGGGTACCCTTAAGAAATATAGAAAAAGGCTGTCGGGTGAGAAATGCAGTGAGCAGAAGAATTGAGGAAGTTGGATCCAGACAGCAGACAAGAACAGGATGCGGTCCGAAAAAACCACAACAGATGGTCAGCGTGCCCGGTCCTGGATCTTTGCTAAAAAAAAGTATTGCCTTAACTGTCAGCAGATTTTTCGCACTAACCAATCTTAAGAGCTGTTGCACAAGCACTGTTTTTAGCAAGAGATAAAAAGCACAGCTTGTTAGAATAAAAAAGGTTCCTTGCAAAGCACTCAGCAGAGATGTGTGTCAGTCCTAACTTCTATAGTAAAGAACTGTTTTTCTTTTTTCCCACATCTTTCCCTGAGAGCCCTGTAATTTCAAGGGTTTGGAGGGGGGGGGCATCCTCTCTATCCCAGGAAGGTTTCCCGCCTTCCTTGGCAGACACCTGTCTTTCAAACCAGGACACCACCTAACTGTAAATGACCCAGCTTATCAAGGAATTATGTGGGTGGTGATAGAATACATGCTTTTTTGGTTAAGCCAGAACACCACCCTTGCTGCTCCCCTCCCCTTGCTACCAACACCTTGTGTTATGATCCAATTAGTGAGAGATGCCTTTGCCCGAATGTCCTGGAGTGACTTTATGATACTATATATCCCAATTGCCTGCTTAATGAAAAATATTCTCTC
Organism: Amblyornis subalaris; assembly: GCA_018881555.1. Classification (NCBI taxonomy): domain Eukaryota; kingdom Metazoa; phylum Chordata; class Aves; order Passeriformes; family Ptilonorhynchidae; genus Amblyornis; species Amblyornis subalaris. Next base: position 10,844 of record JACAXG010000622.1, read on the forward strand.
TGTGTCTTTAAGCTGSCTCGAGAAGCCAGGAGCTATGTTTTGGTTTTCTCCAAAGGATATTTACATTCTTGGTTCTTATCAGCTAGCTTTGTTGTGGTTATGGGGAGAAACACTGCTTCAGAGGAGAGAACATCTCGGCAGTTGCTTCTCTATAGTTCAAGGCGAAGGGACACTTTTTTACTTTTACCTTTTTTTTTCTTGTGACCTTTCACCCTGCTTTTACTCAGCTGAGAAATATTCAGAAGGAGTTAAAACTTGCTTTTGGCTTTTTCCCTCCTCTGCCTGAGGCAAGGGAAGAAGACAGGTTTTTTTCCTCCTGGGATCATAGTTTTTTTCCTCTTCCTTTGGAACTTTACAACAGACCACTGAACTCTGGGGCCTACACCCTGGGCCCTGGAAGAGAGGCCTACACCACCTCTCCCGGAGGGAGACAGAGCAGAAGACCACACCTGCCAAGGACTCAGGACTTTGATTCACCCGGGTTGTCCTCATCACAAGAGGTTTATTATCTAACATTATTCATTTTTTATTTTCCTTTCCCTTCCCCCTGGTGCCTGCGTGCACCCCCCCACCTGCTGGGTTTTGTTAAATAAACAGGTTTTTTTCACTTTCCTCCAAGAAATTCTTAAGGGGAGGGGAAGGGAGTTTTGAACCCTATCTTTTGCAGAGGAGACTCTTCGAGTCTTCCTCCTAAGTTTGTCCAGACCGTGACACCGAATTAAGGTGCAAACAAGACCATATGCCGAAATCAACAATATGGATTTTATTTAACAATGAATGTGAGGTAGAGAGACAGAAAAAAATAGAAAAGGGGGGGAGAGAGAGAGAGATCCCAAGCAGAAGATAGTCACCATCCATAGATCCAGTGGCATCCCATTGGTCCTTTTTCACCCTGGACTTCTCACCGGTGGGGGTTCCCCAGTCGTTCTTCTGAGGGTACCACCTTTATACAGTCCAAGTTCTCGGTATATTCCTAATTTACATGTGAAGCAAGGATGGGCGTGCCTTCATTTGCATGCAAAGCGAGGATGGGCGTGTCCTCATTCTGCACATGCTTCCTCTAAGATTTTGGGGGCTTTGGTGGTCATTGAAGGTCGCAGAGGTTGTAGGTCCCATAACTTGGAGTGATCTTTGTTTGACCAGTGATGTGAGTATGAGCAGTTGCTTCCTTTCCCACTGTTTGCCGCAGTGGGAGTTTTTGTCTGGATGCATTAACCAGTATGTGCTAACCAGATCTCGCCTCTGCCAGGCCTGGAATCAGCACCTTCCTGTCACAAATTCCTCCCTTCTGTGCTTATCTCAAATTCCTGTTGTGATGGCTTATCTTATGGCAAGTTCCTTCTGTGGCCTTGACAGTGTTTGAGACAGGCAAATGTTCTCCTTACACCTTGTCACATAAACCCAATGCAGTTTTGAATAAAGAAATAGTGTTGTATCTCTTGCATACATGTCCTGATAATGCTGGACACTAAACATCTTGAATTTCATCATATCATAATTCATTATTTCTGAAAAGTAAAGTTTAATCTATTTCCCAGGCTGGTAAATCAGAGACTGCTGGAAGTACAGTTCCAGGTTGAAGAACAACAAAAGTCTTTTCAGGAGCAAGGTTCAAAAGCTGAAGATGTAAGTAGAAATGTATGCAAAACTTGTGTTCAAGTAATTGCTATTATCCTACCTTTCAGCTTTACATAGTATGTCCTGCTTGTTACATCATGAAGAAATAATGCAGATGGAGATTTCTGTTAGCTTTCCACGTGTGCTGGTGTCATGGTTTGACCTGGTGTGAAACAAATCTGATTGGTTAAAATAGGTGATGGACAGTTTTATAAGCCACTTGGTGTTCATGTGACGACTCTGTGGAAAGAATGTTATAAAAAACCACCCAGGAAGTGACACTTCATTTGCTCCCTTGCTCCCTTGCTCCCTGCTGTGCCCACTAGCAGCAGTGGCCTCCCCCCTGCCCCCCCCTCCCAGCCAAGGGCCCAAGGCCCGGGGGGCCCAGCGGGGGGGGCCCCAGCTTACCATCCCTGGTCCTGCACCGTTTGGACCTGAGAGGAGCTGGTCTATTGCCATCTGGGCCAAGGCCAAGCAGAAAAGCAGCCAAGCCGAGAGAAGCCAAGCCGAGAAAGCTGAGATTTGCGGAGAAAGGAAAAACCCCTCCTTTTCCCTTTCAGAGGTGGATGGGTGAGATCAAAATGATGATCTTGCTGCTGCAGATAAGGCGAATTGCCTGAATTAAGTAGTAGCTAATAAGACTGTTGCAAAATTGGGTAGCTGCCAGCAGCCAAGCAGAGAAGCAGCTCGGGGATGTGGACCCTGCCTCCAGGTTTAACCCTTGACAGCTGGTATGGCCTAAACTGTATTTTTCTCAATGAGAAATGTAAAATGAAATGTTTGTCTATGTGAAGGGTTAACCTGGAGGCAAACTCCAGATCCCCACGCTATATTCTTCAGAGGAGAGGAGACGGCAGAAACAGGCTACAAGCTTGAAAAATGATTAAATAATTTATTTACTAACTCTACTAAGAATAGAAAGAATAAAAAATAATAAAAATATTAAGGCATAATATACAAGTATCATTCTCCCCCCAATGCATTCCAATCTTACTGATCACGCAAAGGACATAAACATGAGATTCTGATCTTATGATTGAGTTCTTATTGCCACTTTATGGGATAAAGAGAGTTCTTTCTGTAGTGTAGTGGGATCCATCCCACGGAAGATAGCTCCCTACAGAGTGTCTTCGGCGTGGTTCCAAACCTTCGGGGAAACACCACAGCTCGCCCTGGTTTTTGCAGTGGTGTATCCTTTCTCCCACAATACTCTCGGCAGTTTGTGGGTCACAAGAAAAGTCTAATGGGGTTAAACATTTAAGAATAAGTCATTCCAGCCTAAAGGCACTAAAGATACAATCTCCTGCTTTACTCATAATCTCCAAAGGCTGCAAATTTCATCTGCTCACAACAAAAATGTTCTTATCTTAGGCTGTGGATTTCAAATTCACCCATATCTCATATTTTGTGATTACAGAGAAATTCAGTTTGGCATTATTCCAGATCACACAGCATAGCTCACAGAAAAAGGTGAATCCTAATGCTTTTAAAGATGGCTTCTCCTCTGGCACTTCCTGGCACTTCTGTCTTCTCTTCCATTAGGCTGCTGGTCGCCATGTCAGTCTTTCATGTGACTGCTTTCCTTTCTCTCTGGCTTAGAGAAGAGGTTAATATTTGCCGAAAATGCCTACAGAAGTATTTATAACAGTTACGTGCTCCCATCAGATAATCGCAGCTGTCTGAGGCTTGCTTCCTGGGCCCAAGGCTCTTTTCCCCCCCCTCGAACTGCTTCTCTGCACTGGCAGCCACCCAAATTTTAACCGGCTATTGGCCGCTAATTAATTCTCTGCAATTCAGGGTGGGAAAGCAGGGGACTGTACTACTGAGTGCCTGGTGAGGCTGGGGCCCCCACCAGGCCCCCCCCAGGCCATGGGCCCCTGGCCGGGGGCGGGGGGGGGGCATTGCTTGCTTGTGGGCACAGCAGGGAGCAAGGGAGCAAGTGCCGTGTCACTTCCTGGGTGTTTTTTTATAACATTCCTATCACAGAGATGTATACTGAAATCAAGTGGCTCATAGAACTGTCCTTCACCTCTTTTAACCAATCAGATTTGTCTCACACCAGGTCAAACCATGATACTCCACCCCTTGGCTCTGTGGAAGGATGTTTTAAAAACCATAAACATCTAACATACAATATTTACTCACAGCAAACCAGAACTAAAAGAACACAAGTACATCTCCTCCCCTAGGATTTTCACCAAAACTACAAAGCAAATTGTTATGTACTTAATACATGTTTTTGCCGTCTTTTTCTCCTCTGCTTTTCACTTCAAATTAGTAATTTCGGTTTGGTTTTCCCGGCCAGCCCACCAGGCCCCTCCCCAGGGGATTTGTCTCACACCGGGTCAAACCATGATAGTCTAGAATAAATAAAAACTTTCTTTGTAGAAAAGGAATTAAATATTTTTCCCTTCAATGAATCCATTCCAGTAGTAAACTCAGCATTATTTTAGAATCTGTAATTGGAATAGAGACATTTATACAAAATTAAAGATACGTTGATTTTCCATTTCTTAGTAAAATATCCCAAGATATTTTTATTTACCTTTTCTTCATGGTAATAAATATCTTTCTTGCCAGTGGAAGACTAGTAAGTGCTGATAGAAATGTGTATCTGTAATGCAAGATGTCATGCAAGCCAAAAGTAAAAATGCTGAATGAGCAGTCCTTTGATACAGTGCAATATTTTCTATTTCTGTATAACTATATACTGTACGTTTTAATATTTAAAATAAAGACCTTGTCAGAGGGTTATTGTGGGAACATAAACTCTAATCTTTCACTGAAAATTTTATTTGCCACCTCCCTTATTTAAGAGTAGAAACTATAGAACTGTCCTGAAAGCATTGATTTCAGATTTAAAAAATGCTCTTAAGAAATAATTTTAATTCATTTTAAAATGTGTCTATACTATTATGCTATTCCATTTGTTGTGGGTTTGGGTTTTTCAGGGAATTTTGTCCCATCTGAAAGGAAGACTGAGGGGAGGAGGTTGTCTGGGAAACAAATAGGGGTAATTAAGAAACAAAAGAACATGGCCAAGCACTCTCACATACCACGGTAATGGTTCAGCCAGAGAAATGAGAGTTTGGGAATTTTGGCTGGGGAGGGAGCTCTCTGGCTGGGGGGGTCACTCTCAGGAGTTGCAGGTAATACCGCAAGAGGTGTTGGGGGCTAGGCGAGACTTGGCTGGGGTCTCCCTTTTCTGCTCGGTGGTCAGTGAGAACAGTTGTGCGTGTCACAGTGTCACAGTTTTAACAAGTTGTAATTGGATGGTTTTCACCTAGCGAAAATTTGCATATTTTTTCACAGAAGGGATGGGGGAAGCACATCCATCTTGAGCTTCTCTGGCTGCAGGGGTGGCTGGTCCTTGGGCTCCGGCCTGGGCTGCGGCCGCCCCCGGCCCCCACCAGCCTGTTCCTCTAGCCTGGTGCAATCAAGCCGAGACCGCTGAGAGAGAGAGAGAGACAGAGCTGCCCCTGGAGCCGATTGTGGTGAGAATAAAGGAGCAGCGCTGATCTGGCACGGTGTGGCGCCAACCTGGCACCACACAGTGCCAATCCAGCACGGTGTGGCGTGGCAGCGGCACAGCACCATGGGCAGCTGCAAACCAGCGCGGCGCCAAGGCGGCACATCACGGCACTGCCACGGTACGGCGGCATTGGGTGGTGGCTCAGCTGCAGCGGGAGACAGCCCCTGCCTTTCACTGATACCAACTATAAAGCAGCGTATGATCAAGAGGGAGAGAACAGGCAAGTATTATCTGATGTGAACTCCATAAATTCTCCTGCAGGCATTTTCTGCAAATATTAACTTCTCTTCCAAGTCAGAGAGAAAGGAAAGCAAGTCAAGTGAGGGGAAAAAACATGGCAACAGACCATTTGAGTGAGAAGAAGGAGGGAACAACAGAGGATACTCCATCTTACCATCGGGGCTGACTCCTTTCTGTAAGCCATGGTGAGACTGTAATAGAACCAAACTATCTTTGCTCTGTAATTCACAAAATACAAACATGGGGGGATCTGGAATTCACACAGTCTGAGAATAAGAACACTCTATGTTGTGAGCAGATGAAATTGCAGTTTCTGGAGATTATGAATGAGAGGGAGAGAAACTTTACTTGTACCTTTAGGCTGGAATGACTTGTCCTTAAAAAGCTTAACCCCATCGGACTTTTCTTGTGACCCACAGACTGCAAGTGTATTGTGGGAGAGAGAATTCACCACTGCAAAATCTGGGCAGGCTGTGGTGTTTTCCTGAAGGTTTAGAACCATGCTGAAGACACTCCGCTGGGAGCTATCTTCCGTGGGATGGATCCCATGGCACGACAGAAAGAACTCTTTTTCCCATAAAGTGGCAATAAGAACTCTTAATCAAAAGGATCAGAATCCCATGTTTGATGTTCTTTGCGTGATCAGTGAGAAAGATTGGGATGTATTGGGAGGAGAATGGTATTTGTATATTATGCCTTAATATTTTTATTATTATTATTATTTCTATTCTTAGTAGTGTTAGTAAATAAAATTATTTCACTATTTTAAGCATGGGGCCTGTTTTCTGCCATCTTATATCTTCTAAAGAATATGATTTGGGGGTCTGGGGTCTTCCCTCAGGCTAACCCATTACACACAGGGAGCATTCGGCAGCTCCGGGGGTTATTGCTACACTGTAGCTCGCCGGCCCCCCTGGGTCTGCTCACCTCTGCTGTTCCTGCTGTTGCTCTGAGGTTACTGCTACAGTGCAGCTCACCACCCAGAGTGGTACTGCGGCTGGCTGCTCCCTGTGAGTTTTGCAAATGGAGCCATCTCCCATCTTTTCCCCTCACCTGAGCTCCCACCACCCCCTCAGGAGGTTCCCAAGCCTGCACCAGAGCACCCCTGAGGCCACAGAGGAACCATCGGAGCCCCTCTGCCTCTCTGGGAGCCAACAGCGCCCCCTGAAGCCATGGGAGAGTCACGGCAGCTTCTCTGCCTTGACACAAGCCAACAACACCCCCTGTAGGTTGTGATTGCAACTACACCAAAGGGGAAATTGCTTGACTGGCAAGAAAAGGCAGTTATTTGGTTTCTGTTTTATTGTTGTTGGTGGTCTATCTTGTTTTATATATAGCTCCTAGTAAAGAACTGTTACTCCTTTTCCCATATCTTTCCCTGAAAGCCCTGTAATTTCAAGGTTATAACAATTTAGAGGGAGCGGGTCATATTTTCCATTCCAGGAAGGTTCCCGCCTTCCTTGGCAGACACCCGTCTTTTAAACCAAGACATCATTATATCCTTTATTGTCTTGGTTATAGGCCAAAACCACAATTTTTGGTGTGATTAAAATCTTGATATACTCACTGCATGTTTTGTGGTAAACAGACTCAACAGAACCTTTGATCTTTGGCATCCTTAACAGGAGCACCGTTTAATAGTGTCCAGTTGAGTGGAACACTTATTACTAACACTATCACTATCATTTTGATGCAGGAAGTCTCAAAAAGCCCAACCCAATTCATATTGACTCTGTTATGTGAGTATGAAAGGCTCAGAAATCTTAGGGCTTCCTCGGCAGTGCAACAGCCTAAGTAATTCAGCCAGCTAAGTCTTCACCTTTCTCATGCTCTCATAAAAATTCCTGCCTTGTTAGCCCAGTGAGATCAGAGCACTGATATTTTGGTATTGACATGAAGAATAACACAACTTTACTGACGTGCTGTTAGTCTATCGGAAAAAGGATCTTTGTTCCTCTCATGTCCAGACTGGCAAGGAGAGTTGTGGAAGATGAAGGCAAATCATGGTCCCACTGAAATTTAAGAGGAAAACCTGTGTTTACTTCAGTGGAGAACGGATTTCCCCTATCTTGTCAACGAAACCATTTAAATATGCTTGAAGTTAAGTGTCCTGGTTTGAAAGACAGGTGTCTGCCAAGGAAGGCGGGAAACCTTCCTGGGATAGAGGATGACCCCCCTCCCTCCTCCGAATTACTATACCCCTGAAATTATGGGGCTCTCAGGCAAAGATGTGGTAAGAAGAATAACAGTTCTTTACTAGGATTATATATCTATATACATAACAAGACAGATAAATGGCGACAAGAAGAGAACAGACGAACCCAGTAACAGTCCCTTGTCTGTCATTGGGCAATTCTCTGTTGGGGCAGAGAGGCTGCGGTGACTTCCCCACAGCTGCAGGAGGCGCTGTGGCGCGAGCACAGCGGCCTCTCCACGTGGCAATGGTGGCTCGGGCGATAGGGAGAGGGGAGATCACTCTCGGTGCGAATTCACCAGGCAGCAGCTCTTCTCAGCACCAGCCTCGGCAGCGGGCAGCAAGCAGCACAGGCGGGCAGGGTTGACTGGGGAGCGATGGACCTCGGTATCACCCACCGAGGGGCCAGAGGAAGGCAAGAACAAGCAGACATGAGTAGACCCCGGCGCCGACTCACGTGCAGCAGAAACCCAGGCTGGTGGCAGAGATGGCAGAGGTGAGCAGTTCTGGGCGATGACTGGTTACAGCATAACTCTGTACCCTGTGCCGAGGCGGGACTCCCGCAAAGATGTCACAGTGTATCAGTGCTCTGGGGCGAGCCAGAGGAGACGTCGCAGTGTAGCAGTTTTCCCGGAGCAAAAAAACTGGCACTCGCTGCAGACACGACCATGCTCACTGAACGCCAAGCGGAGAAGAGAGAGAGCCCCGGCCTCTGCCCCCTCTCTCCAAAGTCTCAGAAAGTCCCCCTTCCCCTCTCACGATGATAAGTTCCAGCCTCTGGGGAAACAATCCCGTTGCCCACATCCCCAGCGCAGGCAATCCCCTTTGTTCTCAAGTATCGCCCATTCTTGGGTGATCAGTTTAAAATGCGGGTGGGTAGGCAACTTTCTTTGTTCTTAAGTATCGCCCATTAATTCCCGGCCAACCCCTCCCCGCCCACACAGGTGTCCCTGCTAGATGGGGCAAAAAACCAAATTCACTTGTTGAATGCATAATATTAGTGAATACAGACAGAGGAGTTTTTAGCAGTTCCATTTGACAAGTTTGATTGCAATATTGCTAAATTTAACCTTCTCCTGAAAACTTCTGATGATATTTCTTAAAACACACCTAGACTATTATATTTATGTACCAGAAAATAAAACTTCACTTTTACAGTTTAGGAACCCAGAGAAAGCATTTATTGATAAGACAGGTGGGGGGGGAGGGGTTTTCTCATGATTTTTTGTTATTTTCAGCAGTTGACATAAAGGTTTATTTTCTGATTTACTTTATGAGCAATGTGTGTATGAAGGTGTGTTGGTTTTGCAGGGCCTGGTTTTTGGTAGTGGGAGGGGCCAGAGAGGTGGCTTCTGTGAGAAGCTGCTAGAAGCTTCCACCATGTCCAGTAGAACCAATCCCTGATGGCTCTGATGGACGTGCTGCTGGCCAAGGCTGGGCCAATTAGAGATGATGGTAACGCCTCTGTGATAACATAATTAAGAAGAAATGACAACAGAGTTGGGGCACGCAGTTGTAATTATTCCAACTAGAGAAGAGTAGGAGTGAGAATATGTGAGAGAAACAGCAGTGGAGGCACCAAGGTCAGTGAAGAAGGAGGGGGAGGAGGTGCTCCAGGCGCCAGAGCTGAGATGCCCCTGCAGCCTGTGGTGAGGACCATAGTGAAGCAGGTTGTCCCCCTGCAGCCCATGGAGGTCCATGGGGGATGCAGAGATCCACTCGCAGCCCGTGGGAGAGGTGCCCATGCCAGAGCGGGTGGATACCAGGACGCTGTGGTGTGGTGGGAGTCCCAGTGGAGAGAGAGGCCTTGCTCCCAGGCTGGAGCAGCCGTCCTTGGAGGACTGCACCCTGTGGAAAAGTCACCCACGCCGCATCAGTTTTGGGAGGACTGTCTGCCCGTGGGATGGACTCCCGTTGCAGCAGTTTTGGGAGTACTGCTGCTTGTGAGTGGACTCACGCTGGGGAAGCTCATGGAGAACTGTCTCCCATGGGAGGGACCCCACAGTGCAGCAGGGAAACGACTCCTCTCCCTGAGCAGTGGAAAGAAACATCTTGGATGATGAACTGACCAAAACCCCCACCCCGTCTCCCTGCACTGTCAGTGGGAAGGAGGGAGGGGTTGGGGGGAGAAAAGGGTGTCTTTAAGGGCTTATTTTACTTCTCATTCTCTTACTCTGATCTTGATATAAGGGAATTAAGGGGTTAAGGGTTTACCTGTAAAACCATTTAATTAAATAATATATCCACCTGCAAGGGCTGTTTGCTAAGACAATATATCGTTCGCTTAGCTTAATTGTGTTTGCGAAGGCAGAACGAGGGAGGATGCTAAACTATTGATAGAATGAAGGAACCGTGACTCGGTTTCCTGCTCTCTGGACCCCTGAACTGGTTGGAACTAGCCATAAAGTTTGGACTGAGACCAAAGGACCAGAGAGCATGTGCAAGGAGGCAGGGTGAAAAGTTTAACTCCGAGGAAGACTTGCTTACTTCATCTTGGGACCCCTGCTCACGACCACCAGGAGGCACTGCGCAAGCGCAAGCATATGGAAATTATTTTAGAGCTCATTATCATGAGAAGCAGGAATAGGTTATGCATATGTATAGGCATATCGGAGAACCTTAATACATATGTAATGTTTTAGGAAATAAATATAGAGAGCTTTGTTGTAGACGTTGCACATGCTTTAAGAGGAACTATCCTCCATGTGCCCAGCATGCTGAAATAAACATACCTACTTTATAACTTTCGAGTTATAGAGTTATTATCTGTGCATCAATGTTGTTAGTAACAAATTCTTTTTGTATCATTAAGTTGAGCCTGTTTTGCCCTTGAAGTGTTTTCTCCCCGTTCTTATCTCAACTCATTAACCCTTTGTTAAATTTTCTCTCCTCTGTCCAGTTGCAGAGCAGAGGAGAGTGAGTGAGTGGGCTTTTCATTGGTGCCTGGCATTTGGCCAGTGTCAAACCAGGACAGAAAGTTATTCTCAGATGTGGAGCATATTGTAAATAATCTCAGTCTAATCAAATATACTTTGTCACGTTAAAAGAGGAGGCTTCCTTGACCCTTAGCATAGGGAGATTTACTCAACCCTTACTATTTCATTTGTCTGTCAGCGCCCCAGGAAAGCCGAGACCCTTGTGCCCGACCAGTTTGTCAGTCCTGTTAGGGGGACCCTTCACTGAGCAGTCCTGCTGGATCAGAGGGTAGTTCGACTGACTTAGGGAAATACACCAACAGCATAAGGGAGACCCCTCAGCATGTCTTCCTCTTTGTTTGAGTATGTTCCCTGCTGCCGGTGACTGCCAGTGCCCGGGAAGGATTCCCACTGACAGTTTATGGACTAACACTCGTTATTAATATAAAATTGTGACAGGTTAAGGTTTGAGGGTTGTCAGTGACAGTATCTGACTCCAAAAACCTTTCTTACTGATTGGTGCAAAGTTCTCTTGATTCACTTTTAAAGATATAGTCAAAAAGAATATAGAGCGCATGCCCAGTGTGGGGTGGTTGTACGTTGGAGGTGGGTAACTTTGGGATAGAGGGGTGTGTTAATATTACTATTAGGCTTTAATAAACCAATTTCATCTGAGGAGAGAGATTTCACCACAGTTGCTGGCTCAGCAGCAGGTCACCTTCCCCTATCTCCCCTGGTATGCAGTTTATCAGCTGCAAAGTACCATATAGTTCCCCTCCCTGCGAAGATTTCCACAGAGCTTGGCCCCGGTGTCTCCACTCCGCTCCACCTTCCATTCCATCCCCTTAGCAGGTGTGTGTGTATGTGGAATCATCGTGGAATAGGTTTCAAGTCATGCCAACTGCATTCTATCCAGGGAGCAGCAACTGTGATTTACCCTATAATTTCCGTACAGTTATAACTTCTGTTAGGATGCTAATATAACTCCTCAGTTTCCTCTAATTGTACCGCCAGTTACCTTTCCAGAGTCTCCAGTCATTTTCCCACATACCTTTATTTATTGTAATTTTAAATCTAGCCCTGTTTGAGGCTTTGATTTAGATATGTCTACAATGTACTTAAAGAACTGGCTACAGCCCATGTAGGTATAATCTGAGCTTATTTGGGTTCTGCTAGTAGCAAAACCATGCCAGCACAGGTTTTCACATGGAACTATACAGCCTGATGTGGGTACCAGGCAGAGACGAAGCTCATGATTCCACATTCCTAACTTCAGTATAAATTTTACCACGCCAGCAATGATATATAGGTACTACCACCATGGACCTATTTTGTTGGGTTCTGAATATTTACCTACATATACATGGGGTCTGAATGTCTGGTCCCTCTTCCTACTCAAAGCAGGGGCCAACCTGTTAAATCTGTTAGGGGAAATTAGGCCAGATTCATCAGCCTAAGAGAGATGAGGCTGCCACAGCTCCATGTCTTCATGTCCAATCCATTGAAGATATATTCCCAGTAAGCACATGCACACAGAGCACACATATATACTACATATATACATGGCTGGCCACACAGATCACAGAGCATTCACGTGAACACAGACAGCACCAGTGGCCTCATCCTGCTCCCCTCTGGCTGAGCATGATAGAGGTCTACTAGTGCAAATACATGTATATACGTATAATGTGGATGCCTTCAGCAGCAGGGCTTAGACACTCAGTCTGCCCAGTAGTTGTCCCCTGGATCCCAGTGTCCCCAGTTGCTGGCACCCAGACATAAGAGCCCTTGAGGCTACAGGTCCACTCCAGTTGCTGGTGCAGTGGCCAGGATTCCTCAGGCTCCCCAATAGCCAGTGTCACCCTTACAGACACACACATTCCTGGCTCCCAGGTCACTTTACCTACATGCTGACTAGACCAGCTTGAGATTTGCTAGCAATCACACACTCACTCACACAACCAACATACTTGCTCCAGTTGTTGACACTATGGGCACACAAGTGCTCTGGACCCTGGTCCCACTCCAGTGGCTGGCACTTGATTTCACTCACTCTGGTCTTTCTAGTTGCTGGCACCCAGGCATACAAGCCCCTACAACCTGTGGTCTGATTCCAGTCACTGGCACTCAGATCCCCATGCACATCCAGGCACACAGAATAGAGTTCCTCCCCCAGAGATTGAGTTAGAAATGGAATTTCATAAGATAACAGACTGCACTGATCAGGTACAGGGCATGGCCAGACAAGTGTACTGGCCAACCACTGTTTACATATGACTGACCCATTTTATCTCTGTACCCTCTATTTTCCCACACTTGTTCCTCCACAAATAACTGAAACCCCTTCCTTTTCCTGCCTTTAGTTCATCGTTTAAACATCCCATAAGTCCTGTGCAATCCCAAAATGTTTTTCCCCATAATGTGTCCCACACTCCTATGCAGCATCTTTCCCTCAGTCTGAAAGGTGCTCCAGCATTGACTCATCTCAATGGATTCCACACCTGGACCACAGGGCCAATGCTCTCCTGGGACAGTCCTGGGAGAGGCAAACAGGGTGTCCCTTCCTCTGAATGTGTAATTTGTTATTATATTTCTTAGAAAAAGTGGAAAAGGAAAAAAGCAAACAGCCACAACCCACAGCTACTGTAAATTTCTGTAGCTCTGTTTGAACTCTGGGGTCACTGAGTTGTTACCTCCTTGGTCACTTGGATTTTTTTACCTCCTACCTTCTTTATTCATAGCGTAAAATACAATCCAATTTTGAATTAATCAAACAGCATAACCCAGGAATGTGATTAAAAATTATATTTTGAAGTGTTTAAACTCCAGCTAAATTTTTTCTTTAATTGCATACAATTTGTCTGTATTGGCTTTGTGTTTAAACTTTTCTTGAAAGAATACGAAAAGCAATGAAGTAATTTTGTTGATGTTATTTTATATTATGATAGCACTTTGGAATATCAGTCACAGGCTAGGACTCTACTATAATGAGTACTGGACAAATGTAAACCAAAAAAAGCAGTCTCTGAGTTAAATATCCAATATTTAATGACTTGGATTTGGACCATGTGACAATAACACCAATTCAGAATCTCTCCACCAAAATACATGTATCTCTACATGCTGATTGCAGTCCAACAGACTACATATTGTCTGCTGCTTTGGTTTAACCCCGGTTGGCAGCTAAGCCCCACAGAGCTGCTCATTCACTACCCCTGCAGTGGGGTAGGGGAGAAAATTGGAAGGGTAAAAGTGAGAAAATTTTGTGGGTTGAGATAAAGGCAGTTTAATAGGGAAAGCAAAAACTGCAGACATAAACAAAGCAAAATAAGGAGCTCATTCTCTACAGCCCATCAGCAGGCATGTCTTTAGCCATCTCCGGGAAAGCAGGGCTCCATCATGCATAACAGCTTCTTTCAAAGACAAACACCATCACTCCGAATATCTCCGCTTTCCTTCTTATCCCAGCTTTTATTGCTGCGCATGATGTCATATGGTCTGGAATAGCCCTTTGGTCAGTTGGGGTCAGCTGTCCCAGATGTGTCCCTGCCCAACTTCTTGTGCACCCTCAACCTCCTCACTGGCGGGGCAGTGTGAAAAGCAGAAAAGGCCTTGGCTCTGTGTAAACACTGCTCAGCAATAGCTAAAACATCCATCTGTTATCAACGCTGTTTCAGGCACAAATCCAAAATGGCCCCATACCAGCAACTGTGAAGAAAATTGACTCTATCCCAGCTGAAACCAGTACAGATACTGTGATTTCAATGTTAAAATTACTTTTCATAACAGTAACTGCTTTCCTTTGAAATTGCTTTGAGTATGTATGATATTTGCATATGTGTGAAAGTGGAAAAGCATTCACATACTTGAACACAGTATGGATAGTTTTTATTCGCTTTCCTAAACTCTCCAGAAAATGTGACAGGATGAAACTGTTAATGAGAACAGAGAAGTAAGAAAAATGTGCATGTCTGGAAAAAATGCATAGCTTTAAGCTTTTCTGTTCATGAGTTGCTAAATAGTTTCTTCTCATAGTTGCTGTTTGTGGCGAGGCAGCTCACCCCTCCCTCCTACCTTCCTTCTTGCTGTCAAGAAGGTTATCTGCTGTTTGCATAAATTAGGAAATCTCCCCTCTTCCCATGGTCTTGCAAGACTCACAGACACCAGGCTGACAACAACGAACAGCTGCTGTGAAGGGAGATTATGCTGGAATTTTGTGACTGACAGACACTAAAACTTTACAACTATAAAAGATCCACTGTAGCTCTCACAAATTGGAAAACTTTCTATGCACCTCTAAGATGTGCTTGAGGGTAGACCCCTCGAGCTGTGGGACACCCAGCTTGAGTAACCTTCTCTTCTAGAAGTTGAGTGAAAGGAGACTTCTATACATCATTATCCTTCGTTGGTAAGATATATATTGGTTTCCTAAGGTGTACTATTTCTTCACTAGCTGAACTATTCATACTTATATCGTGCACTGTATATTTATATTGTAACTCACTAGTGATATTTCTTGTTAGCCTGTGTAGTTAGTAATTTGCGCGGCCAGCACATTACTCAGGGTGGCACAGTGTCTTACTAATATTCTCTCTCTTGTCTAACCTGTGTAGTATGAGGTTTTGTTTAGAATCTTATGTCTGTTGTTTTTGTGTCTATTCAATAAATAATCCATTTGTAATAGACCTGATCGGCCATCATTAAGAACCTGCAAACGAAAGTGATTTTACTTTGTGCTAAGGTGCAGGCCATCTTAGCAGGACCACTGTCTACTGTCACAAATCTGAGCAGAGACAAAAACCTGGTTTAAACACTTATCACATTTGTTACAAATGGCGCAGCGAGCAGGGTGATGGCAAACGATCTTAAAACACAGACAAAAGATCTCACAAACTATATATGGGAGCACAGTATTTAACCCATGTGAAAATGGGGAAAATGAAAGGAGAAAATATCCTTTGTCATGTATTAACTTTATATTTAAAATCTGTTTGCCAATGGAGGGAACAGGTAATAAAGAAAATGACAAATTGAAACAACAGCTAAAAGAATCTGAGGGAAAAACAACCCCTTGGAAGAAAAATTACAATTGGCATTATCAAAAACCCCCAAATCTTTGGATGTTAAAGAAATTCCAGAGTTGTTAACATCACCTGAGAATGGGGATGGTAATATTCAGAAAAACTCTAATAAAAATGTTAAATTGAATTCTGATGCAAACACAAAACCTCCTAGAGAGGAAGAAATTCCAAAACTTAAATTGAAACCAGAATTAAAACTGAAATGTCCGAAAAACCCCAAAGCGGACAGAGGACAAAACACAGTTAAAACTTCTTCCTGAAATTCCCTGGCATTGGCAAACTTCCAAGAAAAAGGTAAACGAAAAACAGGGAACACAGAAACTGCATGTCTCTTAAGAATTTGTTTCACTGAAACTTATGAAATATTCAGAACTGCAGATTGGGCAGAAGGGATGAACATTCCAAATAAAAACATTCCAATCTTGGCAGAGGTGAATCTTAATATACTAAAACCTTTGCAAAAAGAAACTCCAACCATGCTAGAAAAATGCATTGCAAAAAACTGCCTTGGCTTTTTCCAGGCTGTGGGGGGGAAAAAAGCCGCTGATTTAAAAACCCCAACCTTCTACAGAGAAAAAAAAAGGGGTTTTCTGTACCGAGGGGAAAAAAAACAAACCACCACTCCAGATTCCTTTTACAACAGCCAGGAAAAAGACCATATACTGCATTCTTACATGTCAAAGGTTTTCTGATGCTTATCACTTGTAAAAGCAAAGAAACAACCTAGGGTTACACCAGAGTTTAAAATCTCTTTGAGTACCTCTACAAAAGTCAAAACCCTAAACTTAAGTTTTAAAAATAAAAATTAAAATTATTTAACTAACTCTAATGAAAAGTGTTATCTATTACACTGCTGAAATCTATTTGGATGTAATTAAACCTTAAAGGGATTGCATTTTAAAATGCATCCTGCTTACAGGAAAGCAGACAAAAGTTAATCAAAGCTTTATCACTAACACAAACTTTACTTACAACTATTCCAAATATTGCAAACCTTGCTACTATGCTGATAAATAAATAGCAATTTACATACTAGCTGTTTTTCAGCTAAGTACCCAAAAATCCCTCTAAGGAGGTGAAATTCTTAAAAACCAGGGGAGTGACAATGAAACTTCAATTAAAAGGAAAACTTCAACCCTGGAATACTAAGAAAAATCATAAGTACTCTGAAATAACTAAAAAAATCATATTCCTGGATTTTTCTATAACAACAAAATCCTTGTATATGTTAATAATGCATATATCTTAAGGGTCACAAATAAGATGAATGTCACTGAAAGCAAACAAAACACTACATGTTAGCTTCACAATAGCCACATAAATTTAATCCTATACCTAACATTCACTTCACACTGAAGTTGGAAATATCTAATTCACTAATATCTCAGCCAAGTGAATTAATGAGAAATGAAGACAAAGCAGTTGCTCTGAATATTGAAAGAGGAGTGGAAGTAGTAAAAGAAGGAATATGGAAAGTGAACAGATGGATGAGTTGAAAGTTGTATTGCGGGCAATTAAAGGAGAAAGATTCTTATGCAACTGGGCTGGTGCCATGCAGTGTCAGTGGAAAGTATTAAATTAGCAAGTAAGTGGAAAAGGGGTTTGGGAAGAGAGAGAGTGGAAAAGGGTGGTTGTTACAAACCCAATCACAGAATAAATCCACACAGGATGTGTCAAAACTCATGCAAACAACCAAGCTTTATAAGCTTATCAGAACAACAAAGTGAATCAACTGATAAAAATCAGAAGAAAAATATAAATTGATCCACAATATTGGTATCAACTTAATGCATGATTCATGAATTCAGTTTATTTTAATTTCTCTAATAACCTTAAGTCTTTAAGTATATCCTTAGTAAACAAAAAGATTAGGTGTATCTGAACACGAGACAAGAAAACCCTGAAGCAGCAGTGAAAAGGACGGCACAGCTGTGAAAGCTTCAGACAGAGACCCCTGAACTCCTATAAGCAAATGAAGCCAGCTTCGGACACAAAGAACCACACTGGACTGCACAGTAACTAATGAATCTGCTATAACTAAAGCTGCAACATAATCAAAGACTCTAAAATAACAATTACTATATTGTTTACACTTCTATGTTTACAGATTAATGTTTTCAATACTGTAGCATGACTTCTCATGACTGAATTATTCAGCCATTCCAACAAAACTTACAACTAATGATTGTAAAAGAAAACAAAAAAGAAAACAATGTTGTTTTTCCTAAAAGCCACTCTAATATAAACACACACAGGGCAAAATACCATCTGACCCTTAAAAGGGAAATTCTCACACGTACAAGGTGTAACACTGGGAACAAAGCAGAGCAAGTAGTGATTTATTCTGTTTACCACGCATCTCATGGAAGCATTCAAATAGTGGGAATTCCACCCCAAACATATTTTTTAAAAGCCTTCCTCCAGCTGAAGTAATAATTCTTCTGGAAGGAAAGACAAATCAAAGCCTGATAATATAATCAGTACTTTGCAACTTACCAAGCTTTCAAAAGTGTCAAAACCAAAATTACATGGCTTTGGATTTGCTTTTAGCATCCAAAGGTGGTGTGTGCACAGTTTTCAGCACCAGTCACTGTGTATACTGAAATCAGACTCTGAAAATACAAACTGATTTTAAGGAAAACACTGGAATCTTTCATGAAATATGAAAATCAAGAAAATATATTTAAGTAAATGCCCTCATGGATTCCTAATCGGAATACGACCATGACAGAATTGATGGACATAACATCAATACCTAGTATATGAATTCTATTCCAAATTTGAAAAATTGGATTTAACAAAACGTGTAAATCTAACAATTACCATCTTTTCTAAAAGACCTCAGAAAAATACACAACTATTCTTCTGAAGTTTGCTTACATAGTGTTAAAAATCTTAATTAGTATTGTTAAATACTATGTGATCTAATACCTTTTAATTGTTTTAATTAATGTTTATTTATATATATGTTTTGTAATTTCCTCCAAGTATTACTTTAGAATACTTGTGTCTTTACCCTGGTTGTCCCAGTCAGTAAAAGAATTTTTCCTTTAATACAACTTAAATTCTCATACAATTATGAAATCAATTTTATATACACCTGCCTGCCTTTTCAGGACAAGGCGTAAAATTCCCAACTAAAATAATGTTCACAACTAAATTGTTCCCAACTAAATTATTCCCAACTAATTATTCCCAACTAAAATTTCAAGTGGTAGTGGTATCTGTGGTGTTAATTACTCTTAAAGCTATAATGACCAAAAACATGCTACTAGTTCTTGACATGTAGCACATCACATTTTAGAGCCCACTGTGGCAAAGAAAGATAGAATCATAGAATCTTGTGGGTTGGAAAAGACCTTTAAGATCAAGTCCAACCATTAACTCAGCACTGCCAACACCACCACTAAACCATGTCCCTAAGTGTGACATCTACATAACTTTTAAATACCTCCTGGTATGGTGACTCAATCACTTCCCTGGGCAGCCTGTTCCAGTGCTTGAGAATCCTTTCTGTAAAGGAATTTTTCCTTATATCCAATCTAAATCTCCCCTGGCGCAACTTGAGGCCTTTTCCTCACTTCTTGCTTGGGAAAAGAGACCTCCTTTCGGGTAGTTGTAGAGAGCGATAAGGTCTCTTCTGAGCCACCTTTTTCTCCAGTCTAAACACCCCCGCTCCCTCAGCCGCTCCTCAGTCTTGTGTTCCAGACCCTTCAGCAGCTTTCTTGCTCTTCTCTGGACTTTCTCCAGCACCTCGATATCTATCTTGTAGTGAAGGACCCAAAACTGAACACAGGATTGAAGCTGCAGCCTCACCAGTGCTGAGTACAAATGGACAATCACTTCCCTTGTTGCCTTTTTCTACCTAAAATCAGAAGCTGGATGATGTTAAATCACAGAATCACAGAATGAACTAGGTTGGAAAAGAACTTGGAGATCAAGTCCAACCTATGACCTAACACCTCCTCATCAACTAAACCATGGCACTGAGTGCCACATCCAGTTTTTTTTAAAACACGTCCAGGGATGGTGACACCACCACCTCCCTGGGCAGACGATTCCAGTGCCCACTCTTTCAGTGAAGAATTTTTTCCTGATGTCAAACCTAAACTTCCCCTGGCACAGCTTAAGGCTGTGTCCTCTTGTTGTCAGTGGTTTGCCTGGGAGAAGAGACCGACCCCCACCTGGCTACAACCTCCTTTCAGGTAGTTGTAGAGAGTGATAAGGTCTCCCCTAAGCCTCCTTTTTTCCAGGCTGAACAACCTCAGTTCCCTCAGCTGTTCTTCATAGGGCATGTGTTCCAGGCCCTTCACCAGCCTTGTTGCCCTCCTCTGGACACGTTTGAGCATCTCAACGTCCTTCTTAAAATGAGGGGCCCAGAACTGGACACAGTACTCAAGGTGCAGTCTCACCAGTGCTGAGTACAGGTGAAGAATAACTTCCCTGGTCCTGCTGGCCACACTATTCCTGATACAGGCCAGGATGCCATTGGCCTTCTTGGCCACGTGGGCACACTGCTGGCTCATGTTCAGTTGGTTGTCAACCAGTACCCCCAGGTCCCTTTCTGCCTGGCCACTGTCCAGCCACTTTGTCCCCACCCTATAGTGCTGCATGGGGTTGTTGTGGCCAAAGTGCAGGACTTGGCACTTGGACTTGTTAAACTTCACGTTGTTGGACTCGGCCCATCTATCCAGCCTGTCCAGGTCCCTCCACAGAGCCCTCCTACCCTCCAGCAGATTGACACTCGCTCCCAGATTGGTGTCATCTGTAAATTTGCTGATGGTGGATTCAGTCCACTCATCCAGATCAGCAATGAAGATATTAAACAGGGCTGGCCCCAGCACTGATCCCTGGGGGACACCACTAGTGATTGGCTGCCAACTCAATGCAGCACCGTTCACCACCACTCTCTGGGCTCGGCCATCCAGCCAGTTCTTAACCCAGCGAAGAGTGCACCTGTCCAAGCCGTGGGCTGCCAGCTTTTCCAGGAGGATGCTGTGGGAGACGGTGTCAAAGGCTTTGCTGAAGTCCAGGTAGACAACATCCACAGCCTTCCCCGCATCCACCAGGTGGGTCACCTGGTCATAAAAGGAGATCAGGTTGGTCAAGCACAACCTGCCTCTCCTAAACCCATACTGGCTGGGTCTGATCCCCCGGCCATCCTGTAGGTGCCATGTGATGGCACTCAAGATGATCTATTCCATAACATTGCTGGGCACTGATGTCAGGCTGACAGGCCTGTAGTTTCCTGGATCCTCCTTCCAGCCCTTCTTGTGTATGGGTGTCACACTGGCCAGCTTCCAGTCATCTGGGACCTCCCCAGTGAGCCAGGACTGATGGTAAATGATGGAGAGTGGCTTTTTGAGCTCATCTGCCAGTTCCCTTATCACCCTAGGATGGATCCCATCTGGTCCCATAGATTTGTGAGCATCTAAGTGGCTCAGCAGGTCTCTGACTGCTTCCTCTTGGATAACGGGGGCTATTCTGTTCCCTGACAGCATCTGCCAGCTCAGGAGGACAGTTGTCCTGAGGACAACCTGTCTTACTGTTGAAAATGGAGGCAAAGAAGGTGTTAAGTACCTGTGCCTTTTCCTCGTCTTTAGTAACTAAATTCCCTCCCGCATCTAATAGAGAATGGAGGTTGTCCTTGCCCTTCTCTTTTGCTATTAATGTATTTATAAAAATATTTTTTATTGCCCTTCACAGAAGTGGTCAGATTGAGTTCTAACTGGGCTTTTGCCTCTCTAATTTTTTTTCTACATGACCTAGCAACTCCCTTAAGCATTTCCTGAGATACCTGGTCCTCCTTCCAAAGGTGATACACCCTCTTTTTTTACTTTAGTTCCTTCAGAAGCTCTTTGCCCATCCAGGCCAGTCGTTTCCCTCGTTGGCTCATCTTTGGGCACATAGGGACAGTCTGTTCCTGTGCCTACAAGATTTCTGTTTTGAAGCACACCCATCCTTCCTGGACTCCTTTGTTTTTAAGGGCTGCTTCCCAAGGTACTCTCTGAATAAGTCTCTTGAATAGGCCCAAGTCTGCCCTCTGGAAATCCAGTGTGGAAGTTTTATTGATGTCCCTCCTTGTTTCACCAAATATTGAAAACTCTATAATTTCATGATCACTGTGCCCCAGCCTCCAACCACTACATCTTCCACCAGCCCTTCTCTGTTTGCAAACAGCAGGTCTAGCATAGCCCCTCCCCTGGTAGGCTCGCTCACCAGCTGTGACAAGAAGTTGTCCTCCATACACTCTAAGAACCTCCTAGATTGCTTCTTCTCTGCTGTGTTGAGTTCCCAGCAGATATCTGGCAGGTTGAAGTCACCTACAAGAACAAGAGCTGGTGATCTTGAAAAATCCTCCAGCTGCTTGTAGAACAAGTTATCTACCTCTTCATCCTGGCTGGGTGGTCTATAACAGACTCCCACCAGGATGTCAGCCTTGGTTGATGCCTTATCTCTTTGGAAAATAAAGGCTGAGGCCAAAATAAGAGGGTAAAAAGTAAAAATTTATTAAAGGATTTGGAGAAAGCAAAGTTTTCCCAGGGATAACCCCGGGACCCCTGCTGCGCAGGCTTTGGGCTCAATCCTGCCGAGCAGCGTTCCAGCAAGTGTAAGTTATACAAAGATAAAAAGGGTATAAAAAGGGTAAAAAAGTCCGTGTAGGTGTTCGTGCTTTTACTATTATAGGGGTAACATAGTTTTGAAATATTCTCCAATGAAAAGCAGAATTTTGTCACACTATTCCTTGTGGCAAATTTCTATTGGACGTGCTCTGCTTACTTCAATAGCTTATCGAGTCTAACTCTGGAATGCTTAAAGGCTGATAACTTGGTTCTGTTTTGTCTATAGGAAAGGGATACAAGGTTACAGGATAGAGGTTATAGGATTATAGGGGTACTAATATATAAAAGTATAAAACTATTACCAATCTAAAAAGCATAAAAAAATCTCTCTGGCATCATGGTGGCCTTCCCCCTGATTCTTACCCATAGGCACTCGACCTTATCATCACTAATCTCAGTTTCTATGGTGTCGAGATGATAAGAAAAGTGGTTACATTTATTGAAGGTCCTCTGAGGGTACAAAATGCATGCCAAAGCCTGTCCATCCCCAGCAGAGCACAATGATCGATTGACGCCCCCAGTGGACTCCGACACTTTTATAAGTTTAGCAAATTAACATAATTGACAAAAATCTCCCAATTAGAAATACAGTTAATGAGGCAATTCCCCCCTTGGTTCAGCCTCCTAATGAAGTCCCCCTAAAAGCTTTAGGTCTAGTGTTGTTTAGGCCTTTAGGAGACACGGGACAGAGAAACATCCCTGGTCCCCAGAACACTAGCATTGATAAGGTGATTCAGGAATCTTGTTTTGTCTAGGGGATAGGGAAACTGCTAGCTAAGAATCTACAAGGTTATGGAGTAAAAGGCTACAGGGCTACAGGGCTACTAATATATAAAAAGTATAAAAGCAAAAATCCTACTAATATAAAAAGCATACAAGCAAAAATCTCTTTGCCGTAATTCCCCCCTTAAGAGGCTTGACAAGACCTCTACCTTGTCGAGTCTCTACTCTATATATCTAACAACAGTATCGACTTACACAGTCAGCTATCATAAAAATAATAATTATAATTACAGCTACTATAAACACTTCTTTTATCCAGGGCCAGTTTGGTAACCATGAAGTGAGGGTGTCAAAGCTATAGTCAAAGTTCAAGGTGTTATTTCTGAGACCTACTTCATGTAAAATTTGAGTTTGCTTCCGAATTTAAGCCAAATCCTTTCTAATTCTTCCACTCTGCTCCACATAAGAACAGCAAGTGGGCTTAACAATAGCACATACACCTCCTTGTGTGGCCAGTAAGAAATTGAGAGCCATTCTATTTTGCAAAACCATACAAGACAGGTCATGGACTTCCTCCTGTAAGGCCGAAATTGAATCTGTAGTCTGTTGTTCAATATGCTCAATAATGGCTGAGATGTTTACAACCGCCCTCTCCAGCTTGACTTCTCCTAAAGAGGGAATGAGAGCTCTGACTATGCTATGAAAAAGTGTGGGATGTTCAAAAAGTGGATTCATAGATCTTTTCATCCTCCCATTTGGACCTTCAATATGATCAAATATTGTTATGTTTGGAACTACAGCCCCAAGGGCACAGGTCCGATCTTTATCTATGGGCAGGATTTTCCAGGCCTTATTGTCACATATCCAATACCACCCTGTCCCGTATGGTAGAGCAAGTTTCCATGATATCAATTCCATCTTTCTTACAGTTCTTGGGCTTATTCTTTCCATAAATTTGGTCTTATGGCAATACGAAGGAAGAATGGCCTTTCCTGTAACATTGACAATTGCGCAGGGAACTGCATCATCCCCGTGATCTATCAGGCTGCTCAGGGCTATAGGAGGCAGAGTGGTATTACTGATTTGTTCCCACCTTTCGGTATGGTTTGCCTTCATTTAAATGCCAATCAGTGGCCAGTTACTACTCCCATCTAAAGGTGGCAACTGAGTACAAATCCAACAGTTGTTCTTATTAAGGGGTTTGGATACATTTTGGACTAAGATCCCATGCAAATCATGGGACCAACCCTGAGTCGTGGTTACCAATTGTGTGGATAACAGACATGAAAAGAACAATTTAAACCACATCATTCTCGTTTGTCAGTGTCTGTTTTCCTGATAGTTTCAGGAGCAGAAGCCTTCTTCACTCTGGAGTAGTGGATCCAGGGTCCTTTGCCATCGACTTTGACTGCGGTGAGTGTAGTCAGCAGGACTTGGAGTGGTCCTTTCCACTTGGCTTGTTGTGTTGGTTTTGCAGGGACTGGTTTTTGGTAGCAGGCTGGCCACAGAGGTGGCTTCTGTGAGAAGCTGCTAGAAGCTTCCATGTCCAGCAGAGCCAATCCCTGATGGCTCTGATGATGGACGTGCTGCTGGCCAAGGCCAGGCCAATTAGAGATGATGGTAACGCCTTGGTGATAACATATTTAAGAAGAAATCACAACACAGTTTGTGGTGCAGCTGTAATTTTCCAACTAGAGAGGAGTAGGAGTGAGAATATGTGAGAGGAACAACAATGGAGGCACCTAGGTCAGTGAAGAAGGAGGGGGAGGAGGTGCTCAAGGCGCCAGAGCCGAGATGTCCCTGCAGCCTGTGGTGAGGACCATAGTGAAGCAGGTTGTCCCCCTGCAGCCCACGAAGTCCACAGGGGATGCAGAGATCCACCCGCAGCCCGTGGGGGAGGTGCCCATGCCAGAGCGGGTGGATACCAGGACACTGTGGTCCGGCAGGAGTCCCAGTGGAGAGAGAGGCCTTGCTTCCAGGTTGAAGCAGCCGTCCTTGGAGGACTGCACCCTGTGGCAGTGACCCACACTGCAGCAGTTTTGGGAAAACTGTTTGCCCATAGGATGGACTCCCGTTGCAGCAGTTTTGGGAGGACTGCTGCTCGTGAGCTTGGACCCACACTAGAGGAGTTTGCAGAGAACTGTCTCCCATGGGAGGGACCCCACGGTGCAGCAGGGAAATGACTCCTCTCCCTGAGCAGCAGAAGAAACATCTTGGGTGATGAACTGACCAAAACCCCCCACCCTGCCTCACTGAACCTTCAGTGGGAAGGAGGGAGGGGTTTGGGGGGAGGAAAGGGTGTTGGTAAGGACTTATTTTACTTCTCATTCTCTTACTCTGATCTTGTTAGTAATAAATTCACTTTGTATCAGAAAGGTGAGCCTGTTTTGCTCTTAAAGTGTTTTCTCCCAATCCTTATCTCAACTGATTAACCCTTTGTTAAATTTTCTCTCTTCTGTCCAGTTGCAGAGCACAGGAGAGGGAGTGAGCAGGTTTTTTTGTGGGTGCCTGGCATTTGGTCAGTGTCAAACTATGACAAGTTTAAAAATTTACATGAAGTGGGATGACACTAGCTGCAGTGAAAAGCACTAAAACTTGCAGAAATAATACTCCTTGAAATCTCAAAATGCGGGAACCAAGTGAAACAAAGAGAAAGAACAAGACATTTGATGATATGAAATGCAATTGAAGAAAAAAAATCTTGCAATGAAGGGAAAAGTATTAAATGCAATGGGATGACATGAAGTACAGTGAAATGGACCAAAAGTTGCCAAAATGATACTCATTGAAATCGCAAGATTTCATTTCCTATCATGAAATGAAGAACATCCTATCATGAAAGGAAATAAAATCTCTAAAACAGGAACCGAATTGAAACGAACACACAGCAGACGAATTATGATGAAATGAAACGCAGCCAAAGAGAAAATAATTCTTAAATGAAGTGTAAAAATTTAAATGCAGTGGGATGACATGAGGTGCAGTGACAATCACTGAAACTTGCAGAAATGATACTCTTTGAAATCTCAAAACCTGGGAACGAAGTGAAACAAAGAGAAAGAGACGTATGACGGTATAAAATGCAGATGAAGAAAAAAAAGAAAATTCTGCAATGAACGGAAAGCTATTAACAGCAGTGGGATAAAATAAAGTGCAGTTAAATGGACCGAAACTTGCTGAAATGATACTCATTGAAATCACAAGATTTTTTTCCTTTCATGAAAAAAATAAAATCTTGAAATCAGGGAATGAAGTGAAAACAAGACACAGGAGTCAAATTATGATGAAATGAAATTCAGTTGAAAAAACCAAAAAATTCTTAAATGAAGTGTAAAAATTTGAATTCAATGGGATGACACGAGGTGCAGTTAAAAGCACTGAAACTTGCAGAAATGCTACTCCTTCAAATCTCAAAACACGGGAATGAAGTGAAACAGAGAAAGGACAAGAGAAAGATCAAGACATAGGACGATATGAAATGCAATTGAAAACAAAAGAGAAAATTCTGCAGTGAAGTGAAAGCTTGTAAATGCAATGGGATGACATGACATGCAGTGAAATGGACCACAACTTGCCGAAATAATACTTGTTGAAATCGCAAGATTTCATTTCCTTTCATGAAAGGAATTAGCATCTTGAAATCAGGGAACGAAGTTAAAAAAACACGCAAGAGATGAATTATCATGAAGCTAAATGCAATTGAAAAAACAAAAAATTCTTCAATGAAGTGTAAAAATTTAAATGCAATGTGATGACACGAGGTGCAGTTAAAATCACTGAAACTTGCAGAAATTATACTCCTTGAAATTTCAAAATCCAGGAACAAAGTGAAACAAAGAGAAAGGACAAGACATATGACAATATGAAATGCAGTTGAAGAAAAAAAAGAAAATTCGGTGATGAAGGGAATGCTATTAACACTAGTAGGATAAAATAAAGTGCAGTGAAATGGACCGAAACTTGCTGAAATGATACTCATTGAAATCACAAGATTTCATTTCCTATCATTAAAGGAAGAATTTCCTTTACTGAAAAGAAACAAAATCTTTAAATCAGGGAATGAAGAGAAACAGACACACAGGAGAGGAATTATGATGAAATAAAATGCAGCCGAAAAAAAATATTTTGAAATGAAGTATAAAAATTTGAATGCAATGGGATTACATGAGGTGCAGTGACAAGCACTGAAACTTGCAGAAATGATTCTCCTTGAAATCTCAAAACGTGGGAAGGAAGTGAAATGAAGAGAAAGGACAAGACATATGTAGATATGAAATGCAGTTTAAGAAAAATAAGAAAATTCTACGATGATGGGAAAGCTATTAACTGCAGTGGGATAAAATAATGTGCAGTTAAGGAGACCGAAACTTGATGGTGAAATTAACGGCAGCCGAAAAAACAAAAAATTTTGAAATGAAGTGTAAAAATTTGAATGCAATATGATGACACGAGGTGCAGTGAAAAGCACTGAAACTTGCAGAAATGATACTCCTTGAAATCTCAAGATCTGGGAACAAAGTGAAACAAAGAGAAAGAACAAGACATATGGTGATATGAAATGCAACTGAAGAAAAAAGAAAATTCTGTGATGAGGGGAAAGCTATTAACGCCAGTGGGATAAAATAAAGTGGAGTGAAATGGACCGAAACTTGCCGAAATGATACTCCTTGAAATCGCAAGATTTCATTTCCTTTCATGAAATGAAGAACTTTTTTCATGTAAGCAAATAACACCTTGAAATCAGGGAACAAAGTGAAAGGAACACACAGGAGACAAATTATGATGAAATGAAATGAAATGAAGCCGAAAAAACAAAAAATTCTTCAATGAAGTGTAAAAATTTAAATGAAATGTGATGACATGAGGTGCAGTGACAAGCACTGAAACTTGCAGAAATGATACTCCTTGAAATCTCAAAATGCAGGAATGAAGTGAAATGAAGAGAAAGTTATGCCAAATTGAGTTTTTACCTTTCTTTCTCTCATATATTCTTTTGAATTTTAGCACATATAGCTGTAATTTGAACTTTATTTTCCTAGTACTCTTCCCTGCCCTGATAGGTAGAAAGACAAAACACATTTCAGGGCCCTATCCTATCTTGGTTCTCTGGTCTCGAGACCAGCTCTTCGAGATGTATTTTATAAACAAAGTTAGCTCTCTGAAAGAAGGGGGTGGGATTAGAAGTGATTAGAAATAAGGGGGAAATTACCTCACAAATTACAATTCTAATTGGTAATTCTTGTCAGATATGCTAATTTGCAAAATCTATTAAAATGGTATACACATCACATGGGGGGGCTTTTTCGGCGTTTCCACCTGATGAATTGTACCCCTAAGGATTCTTATAAAGGTAAAACCTTTTTATTACCCTAACCGTGTCTGGCTTTTGATTTGATTGACTTTTTAGGGTCCAACCGGGGAGAGAAAGACATCAGGTTTTTTTGGCGACTGTGAAGGGACAAGAAGGGACTTCTCTAAAAGCTTCTTGGATTGGGAACCACCCCGACCCCCCCCCCCCCACTCTGCCAGCATTTTAAGACAGGGGTTTTGCGGCAGTCTGAAAAACTGCGAAGTTCCAAAAGACCCAGCACGGAAGGAAGGTATGATAAAAAGGCGGTATTCTATTGCTAGCATTTGTGGGTTCTGCATCTACAGATCTCAGGGAGGTTTGGTGGAGCAGGAGGGGCCAGGGGGGCCTGCTCTGGGGTGGGAACATTCAGTCGTTCATCCCATCCCGTTACTGCACAGTGTGTGGGGGAGGGGGATGCCCTTCTCCTCACACTGCCTGAAGGCTGCAGCTGAGCAGTGTAGCCTGTGGCCTAGAGGGATAGAGCGCTAGGAGTCAAACTTCAAAAGTTGCCAGTTCCAATCCCAGCAAAGAGGAGGTTTCTGCGTGTTTTCTTTTGCTTTTTTTATAGTCTATTTCTTGCAGTGTCTTTGCTTTTTAGATGTATAGCACATAGCTTAGTTTGTTCGCTTCGGGAGTGGAAATCTTGGGTTCAAATCCTCGGTCGGACTCTCTGGCCAGAAACTCTTTTCTCAGAGGTTTTTCTCTGTTTATATAAATAGAATGGGGTGCGTATATTCCAACAGACACATGGAAATACCCAGTGACTCCCTGCTGGATTTAATTTTAAGAAACTGGCATTCTTTAACGGGTAGAAGGATGTCTAATCACCGGAGAATTGATTCGGCTTTGTACCGAGGTGTGGCCAGTGCAAAAGTTAGAGGGAGGAGAAGCGTGGACTAGCTTTGGTAGTCTAGAAAGTGAGCTAATAACAGGTTTATTATCAGAACTTTGGTCGCAGAGAAGGTGGGAAGAACTAAGATGCCAAACTGTTTACAATATTTTTAAACAGATCAAAGGAATATGAACCTGAGAAAAACTGTTTTGAAATGGTTTTACAAGGGAAGAGAAGGGATAAGAGGGTGGAGCCTCTTGTTAGACCAGTCTATGTGGATAAGTCAGGCATGGAGGATGTAGGTATGGTGGCCCCCGAACTGCGGGGGGGGGGAAGGAATTCCCCCTTGCCGCCTCCACTGACTTACCTACTGGTGGGGTTGGGGGGGAACCGCTGCGGTCCGGGACCATCCCGGGGGCGATGACGGGGGCAGGCGTGCCAACGCCCCTGACCACCCCGGAGCTGGGGACAGGGGCGGGGTCAGCCACGGCTGCGGCCCCGCCACTTGGGTGACATGAGAGCTAAGAAAGCACTCCCCAACTGGCACCCGGCTGATGTAACACCCAGTACCAGTGGAACAGCCCCAATTAAAACCAAGGCTAGTGGTTCAGACACAGATAGTTCCTAAGAAGATGAAACTGGGGATGAGGCTGCTGCAGCCAAGGCAACCAGGAGGAAGAGGGGAAAGGCAGCCCGAGAAGCCATGGGAGCACACAGCCCAGTAGCAAAGCGTACCAGCTCTAGAAAGGAGGAATCAGAAAGGGAGGAGCCTGCCATACAAGTTCCTCTGAGGCAAGCTATTGGGTGTCGATATTTCGTTTTTGTTTTTACTTTTACTATTTCGAGAGTTCTTTGCTCTGAGTTTGGAATGAAACGCAGGAGGCGCTGAGATRTTCTTCTWATCAGGTTGBTTATTAAGTTCTTATCTATWGCATAGCAGCACAGAGTGTTCTCTAAGTTAGGAAGGTGGAAAATGGCCTYGAACYGTGAGTTCYAAGGTTATTTAAAGCTTAATTTACCCAATTATAGATTGCCAACTAACATGTCTTTACTTATAATCCAGTCACTGTCTATTTAGCATCTGCAATGCAGGCTTTTTTGCACCAATGGTTAAACTACTTAGGTTTGTGAAGAAGGAGGAAGAAAGAAGTAGTATAAACCCACACCCAAAATCYTCCATCTTGCTACYAATACATTACTAATAACTCATAAACTGAATCTTCTACATTTCTACATATTTCACCCAGTGACATAACAAATTGCTTTTTAATTACAACAATGAAAGACTGAAATTTAGGGTTCCGACATCTCCCCCTTCTGTTTGAACTATGAACACTGCTTTAACTGTTTTGTTAAACTATTGTTGGATACACTGAAGTAGGTAAAGTAGAAGTATCATGACGACTATAATGACAACCAAATCATATATGCTCAATTTCAAAAGTTGTTTCCACAATGGAGTTCACTGATTGTTTTTTGTATACAAGATAAGATATATAAAACACAGATTATAATTAAAATATCTATCAAAAACAACTGTGGTATTGACAAAGAAATCACAGTATAAGAAAATAAAACAGTGTTCAATGTTYTCAAAAAGGGAGTTGCTTCTTCTGTACTTGGAAGGCACTGGTTACTGTTYCAAAGCTTATGTGGTTGGAGTTTAGTGGTTGTGCTGTTTAGGCAGGAGGAAGTTCATTAGTTGGAAATGTTGACTCTATGTTACTTAAACGCCCTTTTTGGCTACAAGGTCTGGATGGTGATTAGATTTTCTTTCTTCATATGGGCTTTCATTTTCTTAGAGGTAATCGATGTTTATTTAGTTGATCAGGCAACCACTTTAGACCTGTTGGCAATAAGACACATGCGTACCTTCTTCCTTTGGTTAGTAGAACAGGTATTAAGCAGAAGCAAGCAAGGTAATACATATAATTATTAGCACACAAAGAAAACATAGTGATTTAGAACGATACACTACTAGTTGTTTACACACTACAGCATCGCTCAGAGTCTGCTTAGCTGGCACGCCCCGTATCACAGTGAGGACTTGGAAAGCTTTCCCGGGTTAAGGTTCCCAAGAGTACCTCGAAAGGGGACCCAGCTTTTAGAAGGTCAGATTGACAAGCCAAAGTGACTTGATTACATTTTCGAGCAGAAACATCTGGGTCTGCTGACATAAGTCTAACCAGCAAGGGTCACGGCTTGGCTAGAGCCAGGGCCTTAACTGGAAGGACCTCCCTATCTTATTCTACAAATAAATTAAAGGTAGTTGGGAAAGGTTCTTGAAAGTATATAGTTTTTGCAGATAATTATACCATGGTATGTAAAAGTTTGTAAAGCAGCCGGCTTTGTCATCGTTTCTAGTTAAATAGTTAATGGTACTTTGGAGAAACTGCAAACAAACAAAAAAGATGCATATGTGTAACATTAAATAACATTGTGGGGATAATGTCTATTATGAAAGGTCTGTGGATCCACGTCACAACATTAGTAACTTAAGCAGAATCATCAATACAGGAACAATAACTGTTTTCAAAAGGTGAAAGTGTGTTCTTTTAGACATCTATGTATATATAATTCATAAGGTAAAAGAAAACAAAGAGAAAGCACCAAATATCTTACAGTTACCACTATCTATAATCTAGTTGTTACCTATTTACTCATGTCATCAGGCTTTCATCACAATTGCTTCAATGAGTTCCATCTTATCCCTATAACAAAAGAACTATATCTCCAAATTAAATGGGTATATCTTAACAAACTTAAACTTATGTCACTTAAACGTAATAGAGAGCAACTTAACAGAGCTTAAGCATAATCTCACTGAGACTGAAGGAAAAGTAATCTTAATAAAACTTAAAA